>OLKM01001094.1:102887-173100 GCA_900291075.1 Melanogrammus aeglefinus
AGATGGAGAGACTATGGAATCTGTTTTTGAGTTAATTCTAGTCTGCGTCAAGGGGCTGCCGGGCACGCAGCCGGGGGCATCTGGTTGATTAACAGACAGAGTGGACCGCATCTACTATAGTCTCACTTGGAATCCAGTGCTCTGTGTAGAATTCAGGTCCGAGCGAAGCCAGGAGACGTGGCGGGAAGGATGGGGCAGGTTCTTCCTCATTGGCCGGTCGTAGCCCTGACAGTGGTGAGGTGAGACGTTAAGGCTTAAGGGCTGATCATGGAGCCACGTCGACGCAACGCAAGGGGGTTTACGGACCCATGACGTCCTTGTGGACCCTCCTTGCGTCCACCGCAAGGGCCTGATGTGCGCCTCCCAAAAAGTGTAACCTTGGGTCAAGGCGACGCAGCAGCAAGGGCTGCGATTGGTTCACTCACTTAAACCCGACTCAGAACCAAAACAGGTTCACGACTGCATCGAACCGCCTGCGTGGTCTTTGCGTTGCGTCGACGCAGAACCATAGCTGAGCCTTAGACTACTGGAGATAGGCTATAGGTAGAAGAGACCCACCACGGATATAGGGCAGCTATTCAACACAGAACTGTGTGGCCATAATGAAAGCAGACGGCTTCACCGGTCTAGCCTTACACCCTGTTTCACTTTCGCACATGAATGTAGGCACACAGGACACACACACACACGCACGCACGCACGCACGCGCACAGACACACACACACACACACACACACACACACACACACACACACACACACACACACACACACACACACACACACACACACACACACACACACACACACACACACACACACACACAAACACTTTCACTGTTTCACAGCGTGCAGCCGAGCACAAGTCAATGTTGGCCAATCATCACAGCTGGGAGTAACTTCAGCATACCTGCCTCTCTCCGTCACACACTCATCCATTCATTTCATCTGTCAAACGGGTAGAGAGAAGAGAGAGGTGGGAGAGAAAAAATAAAGAAGTGATGGGGAGTGATTGAAGGAAGGAGATTGTGACCTGATTGATTTTGCTGTATTGATTCCGTATCAATATGATGATATTGTAAAGCTTACAACGTGATTGGTTTGTGGTTTCCCCCTTAATGGACTGAAAAGAACAACTAACGTCTGCCAGCTCGGTGCCAGTCAGCCAGCCAGCCAACCGCAGCAATGGGTAGCCCAGAAAAGGCACCATTTAAAAAAGAAAGAAAAAAAAGGCGAACAAAACAGATATAGGACGTAGAGCTGAATTTTTAATCAGTGTTAATCCAATGATTCATATTCACGTGCCCAGCGAGCCTGTCCTGATTGAATTGAGCGAAAATAGGTAACAAGTTGGATGCGTCTTGACTCCTGAAGCTTTTCAAATATTCGTTTAGAAGGGCTGGCCAAACGGAGCCTTTAAGCATTTGTTTAAAAAACGCTTTTAGCAAATCGATTGTGAATCAGTTCGCATGGCAGATTTAGCCATTATCGGATGTAATTGCTCAAATCTGACTCTTTTTTACCACTTAGTGGTGTCTTGTATGATATGTGTTGTTCCCGTGAGTAAGCACATGCACTGTCTGTGGCCCCTGTGAGTTTATCGACTGCGTTCCAGCTGCGATTGGACGATGATTTTCCGAACCGTTCCTGCTGACAGGTACGTGTCAACAGCGCTTTCTACTGGCTGACTGTGGTTTTACAGACATATCAACTGTTTTATTTGGTTCAAGTTACCATTATTAGGTTATCATTATTATGTTATCATCACAGTATATCCAGAGAAATAAACTGCACCACTGGGAAGTATATTATTACCTCAACAAAATAATGTCATTATCTAATCTTTAACCAATCTAGCGGTTTCAAAAAAGTATAATTAATAATAATTAATTCGTTTTGCGCTGCGGATTTTGGGAGGTTTTGGGTGCAGTGTTTGTTAGATAAAAATTAACAATGACTATGCTACTACTTTGGGCTCAAAATGAATGTGTTGGAAAAACTAAACAGAAGTAGGCCTAGATCATTATGTTTAAATGCCTTCGGGGTCTTTTCTGCAGATAATTCTATAATGTAGGCTTTGGATTGGAAGCTGCGGATTTACAATAAGAACAATCTTTTGAAACAATGGTTATTGCCTAAGAAACATCTGGTACACAAATCAAAAGAGGAATACTGCTTGCTTTTGTGTACGTGTGTGAGTGTGAGTGTGAGTCTGAGTGTGTGTGTGAGAGTGTGTGTGTGTGTGTGTGTGTGTGTGTGTGTGTGTGTGTGTGTGTGTGTGTGTGTGTGTGTGTGTGTGTGTGTGTGTGTGTGTTTGCTATAACCATCATGACCTCAGAGACGTGCTTTCAGCAAGAGGTCTCAGCTGAACTCTGAAGACAGATGAGAAGAATGACATTTTGCCCATTTCAGGTAACACATCACATTTAAGGATAACCCCTCAAACACCCCCGCAGAGACAAGCAGAATATAATATTCACTTTTATGTTTGCTTTAGCTTTCTGCTAAATCTTAAATACATTGCTTTTTTTTTTTACTTTGCCTTTATTTTCACCGGAGGGATTCTTCATCTGATACCAGAGAGACTGTTGAAAGGATAAGAGTTTGAGACCCGAGGTTCTGTCTGGGTTGGAGTCCAAAAATCCGGGTTGGAGACGCAGAATCTGGGTTGGAGTCCCAGAGAAAGGACCAAGTTCCTTTAGGTCGAGTTGGGGTCCCAACGTGGGAGACTGTTGATCTGATCTTAAATACATTGCACAAAAAAAAAGTAAATGTAAAAATCTATTTTGCTATTTTTTTTTGCATGTTTCCTTTTACTTATTATTTTAGGACAAGTTTATATCTGAAGCACTTCGAGTCGGCCTTGGTTATGAAAAGTTCTATACAAATAGTTGCCTGGCCTTGCCTTTAACATTGCATATAAAAGTACATTTTACTCATTCAGTTGTGTTATTTTTTTTTATTATTCTGCCACAGACATAGCACAAAGAGATAACAAACACAGTCCATGAGTGAGGTCTCTGACTGTAGGCTACTACAGACAGACAGGCAGGTGGTGTTTCTGTACCTGGACTAGAGGCAGACAGACGGACTGAAATCAACGTAAAATAACGAGAAAATAACGTTATTGCCTCTATGGATCTTTTAATGAGGACTACCTTTTACGTATATAACGTATGATAATATTCCTTACATTCGAGTTAAACCACACCCGTTTTAAGATTGATATTTGTAAAGGCTGACGTTTGCGTTGTAAGGAGGATATAACGACATTTGTGAATCTCCATTATACTACTACTTTCAAGGGCCACCCACGCTACTACGTGTACAATAAGAAAACATAGGCGCACATCTTCACCTCAAAAGCCTTTATTGACTGAGGTCAATTGATCAATAGGCCTGCAATACAAAGCACACATGGCTGAGGCACCAAACGTAAAAACAGTCCAATAACATTTCATGTCACTAGAAATGGCTAGCATTACAGAAAATGAGGCAGAAAACATTTCTATAATAAAAACAATCAAATCCAAGTTCAAGATTTGTCTTTTTTCCTTTAAAAGAAAGTGGGGCTCGATGAAACCTCGTTACCGCCCCCTTCTGTTGTGTTTCGGTAGTGTCCTTCACTGTGCAGCCGTGAAAACGGCTGTTAGATGGGTGCGAAAACATGGCTGACCTTGGAAACCCATTTTATATTCCAGCTGAGAAATTATTATTAGAATGTTATAAAGGGACCACTGTAATTAGTAGAAAGTAGTGTATATATTATATACATTTATGGTAGCCATATTTGATAGGTGATAGAGCCATGTATGCAAAATAAGGGGTTTTGATCTGTAAATATTGGCCTATTGCCACATGATGAAAAAAAATTAAAATGTTTGAGGGGCAGGAGAAATAAACCAAAGTGTGACCCAACCTCTGTAGTCGGCGGACCCTTGAATGCCTAAAAAGTATTTCCCCGAAATCCATAACACGGTCAATGTCTTGTCAAACGTTTGCTCAAACCAGTAGTGTCCTCGAGTCACTTCCTGTAGCCGCCGTGTCAGCCAACCTTTAAAAAGGCAACGATAAAACAAAAAAGGGACCGCGCGCCACCCGGAGGCGGTCATCGGTAGTTGTCCCTGTAGAACACCGTCTGTCTACTGGTGGTTGCGTCGTCAAAATAAAAGCCCCGGTCCGACTCCTGGGGGCGGTGGGGGCGCGTCCAGTCTGAGTACTGGGACCCTGTGCCCGTGGCGTACCGCTGGTCTCGATGGTCTCGATGGTCTCGCTGGTCTCGCTGGTCTCGCTGGTCTCGCTGGTCTCGCTGGTCTCTGCCACTCCTGGCGCTGTGGTGGGAGGTGGGCGTCCAGGCGGGCGGGGGCTGGAGGGCTCTGGGTCGGCTGCTGTGCTCCGCGTAGAACGGCTCCCGCCAGTCGGTCTGGGCCCTGGGGTGGGAGTGGGCTGGGGGGTCGTCGGCCGGGCCCCAGCGGGACGGGGCCTCGGGTCGGTGAGGGCTCCAGCGGGACGGGGGCACGGGGGTCTCGTAGGGCGCGGGCAAGCGGGCGCGGGCGCGGGCGAGGTAAGGCGTCGGGCGGCGGTCTCGCAGAGACCAATGGTGGGACCCTCGGCTCCGCCCTCTGGAAAGGCGGTCGAGGGACAGAAATGGGAATGTTATGAATTGGGGCCCACCGCTTCATAACATTCAAACGCCAAAACACAATGCTATTCATGTCACATTATCACAGTACAAAGTCTGACAGAATTTACACCTTGATCTAAAGTAAGGCATTAATGTCCCACACCGTAAAGTGGAGAACACTTTCCTCTGTGTGGAGAAAGGTTTTTCACAGGTGGGCGTGTCCACCGAGATGTGCGCTGGATAGATCCGTCCACCAGCCCACCCAGTGGACTGTAGCAAACGTTGCTCATCTATCCGTCATACTTCAGGTGGACACGCCCACCCATGATGTCAGGAGCTGCCCATTTTCAAAAAAGGCTTGTAACGGCTAATCACGCTCACACCCGGTGGTATACTATGTCCCCTTTAAATACATACAACGGTTGAGCGAGTATAACCACAGTGTACGCCGGCTGATACCGGCCACCTGCCGTGCCGTGTTCCTTTTACCCGTGGTAGTAGCGATCGTCGCTGTGCGAGTGCCGCTCCTTTCTGGAGTCCACTCTGTAGTCCTCTCGGTCGTCCTCCCTGTTGACAATGTGGCCTGAAGATGGCCGACTCAAGGCACGGCCTCTCTGCATTTCCTGTTTACACTCCTTCATTAAAGTGTTGCTGTAGAAACAATAGACAAAGAATATGAAATATACTGATACAACACAAATGTGAGTGAAAAAATGTATTATATTGTAATTGATTCCTATAAATAACACTGAACTACTACTGAAAAAAAAACATGAATCAAAAAATATATAGTCACAATTTAAATAATATTAATACACATACATTCATTCTTCATAGAACGTGTTTGACGATATGACAAGTATTAACAACTATCATCAACACCAGACGAAGCGGACAGACGTGTGGGTCAGCACCTCCTCTTGGGCCCCGCCTTCAGGTCCTGAAGATAGTTGTCCCTCTCTATGGTGTGGCCCCTCGATGAGTTGAACACTAGGAGGCCAAAGAGCATTTCAACCAACAGCGGCTAAACATCCCACAGACGGAAACGCAGTCCTTCACCATGGAAGTGACTTGAAGACCATTCAGGGAATTTGAGGAAATACTTTGTAGGCATTCGAGGGTCTGCCGACTACAGAGCTTGGGTCACACTATGGTTTATTTCTACCCCTAAAACATTTGAATTCTTTTTTGTCGTGTGGTAATAGACCTACTGCAAAAACAGATTAAAACCCTTTATTTTCCATACATGGTCGGACGCATCACCTATCATATATATGGCTACCATAAATATATAGAATACATTCACTACTTTCTACTAATCACAGTGTTCATCACCAATACATGTGTTTCGTCTGCAATGACGTCGGACTCACGTTCAATGGCCTTTTTCGGATCGACCCCATCCACGTCTATGAGATACCTACGGGCCAACGTTAGGAGTGTTACTGTCCAGGCAACAGATGGAACCAACTGCCGTTTGAGATGGACCTCATGGTGACTCTACTCACCGACAGACGAGGTAGCCAGTACGATTGAGCCCGTGGGTACAATGGACTCCGATCAGCTTATCTGTAAGGGAATGCCGTTTGCTTTAGAATTAGATATTGCTTCAATAAGCTTTGACCATTTTATTTCCAGAGTTCACAGACCCAAAACGATGACAGCTGTAGAACTGTAAAACTTTGCTAACCATGGATAAAAAAACAACAACTGTAAAATGTGTAGCTTGTGTCAGTATATCAAAAACAGTTCAACTTGAAGTCAAAGCAAATTGTAAAAGCGTGTAAAAGGGCGATAAAGGGTTTAAAATAATTGTAAAAGTGTATTTCTATGAAATGAGAAAAGATTATGTCTAAATTAGGCTCAATAGTATTATCTGTCTAGAGCAGGCTCACTAGTATTATCTTTCTAGAGAAGGCTCAATAGTTTTATCTGTCTAGAGCAGGCTCACTAGCATCTATGAGCTTGAACTTTGTTGCGTTTTGGCCGTCAAGCAATTATATTTATTGTAGCAGATGATTTCATACGTCACGGTCCAAGAAGGGTACACTACATGATGGTTTGAGATGATCAAATTAAAGTTTTTCTAAATAATCCTGTAATACCCCTTATCACAAATGAATTGAAATTAATCCATAATACAATTGAATTGTGTTATAGTGGACTATTTCTGCATTTCTGTCACAGTTTCTTATTCTCCCTGACACTTTAAAAACCTCTGCTCTAGAGTGATGAGTAAAGGGCTTATGACAAATGCCTTGAACTAATAACTCACAAGAAAGCTTTTTGCCCTAAAGTATCATAAGCTGGACCAACAAACAACCTTGAAAACGTTGGTTATTTTCATTTGAAAGACCAGGAATTGGAATAAAAATCATGAGCAAATGTCGTACGCATTGGTCTCTACGCCACCATTGTCAAACAATAGGTACGTGGCTATCTCAATCAAAACAAATTCATTCACTTGCTTTCACCCAAGCTTTACGGCCGCTGATCTCGTCAGTGCGCAGCAATGATCCTACCGTTGTCCTTGTTGTCCTGCAGAAAGCTGTTCACCACCTGTTTGAAGTTCAGTATCGTCGCATCGCCGGGAACCTCATGGCCTGCAGTGAAGATCTTCACCCACAGCAGGGATTCTGGGATATCCTTAATATGAAAGATATATATATATATATATATATATATATATACACAATTTGGGAGATGCTTCAATACAATGCGTCTTACGTTACAAAAGACGATCAAATCGTTATCGCTGACCCCCCCCCCCCCAAGTGGTTGAGCAACACAGGTCCACTCCACACACACCTCAACACATGCACTTCTTTTACAAGTCAATTGGTTTGGCGAAACGGTTATGCGTGAGTTATGGTGTTAAGTCCCCACTGAAAAGTCTGAACCACAGTTTACTGGTAGGCAGCCCTGAAATCCTGTGTATCTAGACAAGTTAGACACTTTGGAAACAAGCATGTGTGGTGTGTGTGTGTGTGTGTGTGTACCTCTAACTTATAGTAGCGTGTGGTGAAGGTCAGGTCTATCATCAGACCCAGCTCTTCCTTCCGTTTCGTCAATGTATCCAGCAGGTCCCATGGACCAAAGACTTCAGACTGAGGGAGACTGTGAGTGAGGGCCTAAACAGAAAGACAAGTATTTTCATGATGTCACTTCCATAGGGCTGATGATAACAAAACACGGTTTCGAACTTCCATGCATAAATTGTTGTATTCATTTTGGCGCACACGTGGTAGGTAGCAAGACAACCAATGCAATTGTAAAAACTAATTTCTGGGAAATTCTGACGTTTCAACATAACATCGGGCTGTTAGTAATTTGCGAGTGTGCTAAAACGACATTGTGAAAGAAATAATTAATCCATGATTAGGGATTATTAACTGTGGTTTTTTGAGAAGTAATGTTTCAGTGTAATTGCAACCAAAACCTCTCAAACCCCATGCAGAATGCGAATAGTCCTCCTTGATATAAAGTGTGGTCACTCGTAGGCTACTTAGGAAGAAAGACACTTTATCTCACCTGTTTCAACGGGACTTTGAAGGAAATGAAGCGTGTCCCAGGTATTCGTTTCCCTACACTTTCGTAGTCCAGCCATCTGTTTGGATAATATAACAATCAACCATTCATTACGTGAAGAAGTGATTTAACACTCCAGAAGATGTCCAGTCTGCTCACCTGTCAGGTATTCCGTTTCTATTCTTGTTAGGAGGCATATTCAACTGATGTCCTACTCTACGTTCTTCTTTTGCTCACTTTCTGATACACTTTCTCCTCAATCAACCTGAACTAAAGCAGCATTAAAATCTAGAAGCACCTGGAATACAGCTCACTGCTAACAGCCACTCTGCACACTAGTTCCCTAGAAACTGATAAAAAAAATTAAGCTGCCTTATTCCCGAATCCTGACAACCCCTCTAATACGCCCATATAAAACCCAAAGTTATGTCTTAAGCTGTCTCGCTACACTGTAATTAATTTTTTAAAAGAGACCCCTACCGCCCCGGAGCGTAAATAAGACCCCTGCCACTTCTACTAACACGTTCGCATCATCGCTGCTTTATTGTCGTCGCTTTCAGATGACGTTTCACCGGCGGCTGCTCTGCCACCTGGTGGACAATTATATGAACTGATGCTGTTGTGTGGAAATGCACAAGCGTAAAGGAAAACGTTTTATGTTTTCTCCTTCAGAAAAAATGACTATTTTACAATGAATTAACAGATTTATATGAAGCTACCTGAACCATTCATACAAAAATGTTGTACAAAATGTTTTTTGTTTTTTTTTTGAGGGGGGGGGGGGGGTATTTGCCATTAAATGTTGTATTACGACGCATAATAAAGAAGGATTTGGCTACCAAAAGACTGAATGTAATGTACATTTAAATACAAAGATATAGCATTCAGGTGTGCCCGGAAAAAACAAAAGGAAAGAACATTATGACGCATGTGGTCATGTTCAGAGAGGAGGATGTGTCCAAATATGGTTACACAGGTATAGGCCCCTTTATAGCTGTTCAGTGAACCGACTCGTGCACAGGATGTAGGCTTTATCTCCTACCTCCTCACTTGTAGACTGCGTGGACCCACCATGTCTGTTCATTTGCCTGGAATCTCAAATAGGCTAGGACCTCTGTGAGACGAAAATTATTGCTTCCTTCCGAGCCAGGATTTGTCAGATCTCAACCAAAGTTCAAGGTTTGTCAGAAGCGGAGTTGCACAACAGAAGACACATCATTAACGGTTGTCTGATCGGTTTCGGATTTGGAATCTTTTCATTCAACATGGAAAGGTTAAGGGATGTCAAGGCTGGTAGTGGTATTGCTGAGGTCAACAGGGCGTTGATAGTCTCAGTAAGCAAGTTCGATTATGGGGTCGACATGAGTCGGAGACCCGGGACAAAAGCAGACACCAAACGGCTTCATCGCATCCTCAGCAAACTGGGCTTCCAGGTGACGATAGCAGAGGAAGACCTGAGCGCTGATGAGATCTATCAGGTGTTCCAGGAAGGTAAGTCTGACTTAACTGTCTTAAATCTAAAATATAGCATGCATAAATGTGTGACATACAGACCCATATGCAGCGTCAGTGTGTTTCACATCAAAGCCTATATAAAGGGTAAAACAGTATTGAAACATGCATTGTGCATGTAATTTTATGATTTGGGTAAAATACACTAAATAAATAATCTTCGTGATACTGCATATGTGTTACTGTCACTGTCAGCAGCGTTTCTCAAGAGGGGGGAGGGGCGGCGCACGTGTTAAAAAAACAACAACAAAAAAAACAAAACAAACCCTAAAATAAACGCTATACTTTCGGGTGTAGGCCTATCTACTTATCTGGCTTCTAAATAAGAACATACATATAACTTATTGTTTTCAATCATTCTGTGACACTCCTTGGCCACCCCCTTCCAAACGAGTCTGGACGAGCGCACTGTAGCCTGATCTGTGCTGAGTACGCGCTGTTCAAAAATTTGTGCTCACTGCGCGGAAAATATACGTGCGACGCTACCAGCGTGTTCATGCACCGGCATGCGTGTCGTGCGGCCCGTGCCCCCTTTGTTTGCCTTCCTTGACTAACGAAGAGTGACATGTATTAAGTGTGCAAAGTTACCAAGTATTTCATAACCAGCAGGATGTTTTCACGCTCTACTACTCCACAGCGAGCCAGGCGCCCGTTAGAGACTGTTTCCTGGCCGTGCTGTCGTCGCACGGGGAGGAAGGCTGTGTCTTCGGCGGGGACGGAAAGCCGGTTCGACTTGCACGTGTTTTCAGCTTCTTTGACAGCCCCTGCATGACGAACAAGACGAAGCTCTTCTTCGTACAGGTGAATAGCAGTCGAGTAGACTCACAGCACATAGCGTGTTGTTCTGTCGTCGTTAATCATAGTTAAATAGAAATTCCTTTCCTCGTTGGTGGCCCAAGGCGTGTAGGGGAGGGGAGTTGGATGAAGGCGTACAGGTGGACTCAGCCATGAGTGATGACACCGAGGAGGACGCATTCTCACAGTCTCTGTCTGTTCCCATGGATACGGCCGTGATATACGCCACCCCGCCAGGTAACTTTTGATGCAAATAAGAACATCCATCCATATCTAATGGATATAAATGAGTGAATGATTGAATCAATCAATCAATCTGTCTATCTACCCCTTAATCAAATCAATGCAATCCCTGAACCCAGAACACAGTACTCGCCACAAAATCCTCATAAAACCACACACTACCACACACAGAGTGTGTGTGTGTGTGTGTGTGTGTGTGTGTGTGTGTGTGTGTGTGTGTGTGTGTGTGTGTGTGTGTGTGTGTGTGTGTGGTGCGTGCGTGCGTGCGTGCGTGCGTGCGTGCGTGCGTGCGTGCGTGCGTGCGTGCGTGCGTGCGGCGTGCGTGCGTGCGTGCGTGCGTGCGTGCGCGTGCGTGCGTGCGTGCGTGGCGTGCGTGCGCGTGCGTGCGTGCGTGCGTGCGTGCGTGCGTGCGTGCGTGCGTATGTGTGTTGATGAACGTCATTTTGCCTCCTCTGGTATCAGGGTTTCGGGGCTAGGTATGACTGGGGAGAGTGGTTGAGGTTTAACACGTGGTTAGTTTATTCAGAGATACAGGGTAAACCGATGTGCACTCTTCAGGTGATTCATGAAGCACCTGCCGAAACCAATTACATCCTTACAGTACACACATACAAGGCAAGACGTGTGATTATGAATTTCCTGTCCACAAAAAGTACCTCAGGAATGGTACAGATGTCACACCTACAAGTTCTGACTCAGACCCATACAACTTTATACAGTGCTGTGTTGACAACTCGATGTGTGGAAGAAGAAACTGGTCAGAACTGGTGTTAGCCCTGCAAATATGTGGTCCTAAGGTTATTGTGCGGTTTAATAAGGCAGAGACCAAATGAATGTAAATTCATTGGCCCCTAGGCTACTTTTCGTGTGAGGCCCCCTTACTGATCACGCTTTGCCACTATGCTGTCTCAGTAGCCGCAACAAATTATTTGGACAAATTGGACAGGCCACATGACATGGCCCACACATCTAACCAATCAGCTGCTTCGTTTTCTATAGGCCAATAGGAGTCAAGAGTTTTTATTTTAAGTAAAATTGAAAATATTCTGGCCAATCCACAGGGCCCCCTGGCAGACGTGGGCCATGCAGCCTAGGCCAGCCTGTGCGTTAACCCGTGTGTGTGTGTGTGTGTGTGTTGTGTGTGTGTGTGTGTGTGTGTGTGTGTGTGTGTGTGTGTGTGTGCCCCAGGTTACGCAGCCTTCACAGGTCCCGGCGGGGCAGTGTTCCTACGCACCCTCTGTCACCTTTTGGAGGAGGAGGGGGGTCGAGAGCTGGAGATCACACGCCTGCTCACCCGCCTCTGCCACCGCGTGGCCTACACCTTCCAGGCCCAGGGCCGCGTCCTGGGCGGGAAGAAGGAGATGCCGTGCTTCCTCACGCGACTCACCAAAGAGGTGTTTCCTTTCACCCAGAACTCTGATGTATCGACGGACTCAACGGGATGAAGACGACGTTGGCCCGCGAGGAAAACCCGCCAAAAAATATGAGTTTATGTACTCGGGTACATTTCATCGCATCGTGAATCAGACTTTACATTTCTGATTTAAATTCTAGTGGAGAAAGTGAAATGTGGGTGAAAATGGGCGTGTGTTTGCTTCGTATTAGTTTTGACCAAACATGGTGCTGGAGGAAGCGATCTGTGTAGTTCAATGGGTTCAAGTGTGTGTAAAGGTTTCGAAACACCTTTTGAAAGCAGGCCTGAATAAAAAATGTTTGACTGCAATGACCCATAACCATCTGGGCCATGACAAGGGAAGTTTTGAGGTTTCGGTTGTGTTTTTTGCGTATTAAAAACGAGTCCAAATTCATAGCAGTAGAGATCGAACTGGGTGCGTATATTTCCAGGCCTGTGTTTGCATATTGGGAGATTGATGTACTCTGCCTGACCTGTAATGTTTGTGAAGGTGCGTGGCCATTGCTACTCAAACAGATACAAGACCCGATGTTTGCCGAAGCCAACTAGAGCCTCCTTGTGTAATGCAATAGAAACTATAGCCAGCATATCTGACAAGTTCACCCCGTTATTACACAACTTACCTGTGTCATGGTGTCAATCAGTGTACTGCATATATGTACACAAGTGATATGTTTGTGCTTCAAGGAGTGCAATGCATAGGGTTGAAAGGGTTCTGTGCTCCATATCAATGTAATTAAGTGTAATACACACCCTGTTGGTTTATCATCTCAATGTTGTGTGGACTTCAACCAGCAATAAATAGGTTCACAAGAGTTAACTTGCAATAAATAGATCCAATAGAGTTGAGTTTCACTTTGATTCATTATGCAGATGGGATGTGACTTGAGAGGCTATCGCTCGCTCACGCGTGTGTGTGCGTGCGTGCGTGCTTCCCCCCTCCCCCCCCCCCTGTACCTTAATGCCTTGAGCTGTCTTCAGATGCCTTAGATCACATATCTCTTGTGTGTTTCGTTGGAAGTGAAACACCCATTTGCCACAGTTGGAACTTTGCCATTGAACAACATTAAAAACCACTTGAGAACACACAGCCTTCCACCCAGAGTTTGGCATGACAAGGCACGTGTATCGTTTGCTCATAGGTCAAACATTTGGAAGCTGTATTCTTCGGTGGTTGTTAGTCTACAGTCTAGACGCTAGAACTGTAATTATAAATGTTTTCAACCAACCTTTTATCACTTCACATACTCCATCACAAACGTACATGCATTCTTCCTCTTGTTGGCTACGGCTTCTTTGCACTCTGTGCAGTTGTGGATGGTTTGAAGTAGCTCACGCAGCAAATTAACCTCGCAACATATTTATGTTGATTGCTATTGATCCAAGTCTCACTAGTGAATCTCAATTGGAAAAATCGGCTGAAATGTCATTAAGTCGGAAAAAACGATTTTCAGAAATAAATGGATATTTATTAACACATTGGGAAGGTGTTGTATAAAATAAATGCGAAGAGATCTAAACTCATGACTAACATTAAAATTCATATGAAACAAGATCATTACACCGGTCTTATTTTTCTATTTCCTTACTTAACTGTTGAAAATATGCTTATCGTTGTGGGGAGGGGGGGAAAAAGATGCTATGTAAAATTGAGGCATTACAAAAATACATTGTTCCAAGAAGTTAGAAAGAAGCAGTCAAATATTGACCAATATTTTTTTCTTTTTTCCTAAAATGTGTTCTAGTGTCTAACAAAAACAGGGGTTTTAAAAAAGTAATTTACAGTCTTAAAAAAAAAACGAAACAAAAACCAAATAAGGCAAGAGTTCCGCCATTTTGATCATTACCAACTGATTCAGGGCATGAAGTCACTTCATCGCTCATCTTTCACGTCAAGGGCCCAAGGGGGGGGTGGTGGTGGGGTGAATGAGCCACAGCCAGGCCCCTCCCCTTCAAAAAACAGACTCAGTTCTTGGTTCTCGTCACGAGTGAGAGGGGCTGCGATTGGGTTAAGGCACAATGCAGGCTCTGCTCCGATTGGTGGTGGGCCGAATCGGAGGAGGTGGGGGGAGGGGCCGACATGGGAGGCAAGGGAAAAGAGCGGGAGAACATGGGCGGGGTCTTGCTTCTCGCCGACACCATGTGGGGGGAGTAATGTGGGTGAGAGGAGGAGGAGGAAGAGGAGGAGGAGGAGGAGGAGTGGGGACCTGAGATCTTGGCTCCGCTGCGGATGAGGGGGTGCGGGTGGAGGTAGGAGGGCTGTGGGGCCGGCGGCTGGGACAGGTGGGGGTGGGGGTCCCGGCCGGAGCGGTGGGCCTTAGTGATGAGGGAGAGGGGCTGCGACTGCTCGGCGTACATGGACGAGCCCTCACCGTGGTGCGGGTGGGGGTGGTCGGTGTGGGTGGGGGCCGGGGCGGCGGGCGAAGCCAGTGCCGTGGTGGGGGTGGCCGGGGAGTCCAGTGAGGAGGCCGGGCTGGCCTGGGACAGGTGGGTGTGGCTCAGGTGGGAGTGCGCTGGCGCCCTCTCCTGGGGGGGGCTCAGCACACATGGCGGGGAGAAGGCCCCCGCGGACACTGGGGGAGGAAGCGACAGGAACAGGTTTAGGGCGGTATCCGCTAACGTCTTGTCTAGCGAGATATTTATGCTTCAAAAAAAAAAAAAAAAAAAAAAAAAAAAGGCAGATAGAAAATGTGATAAAAACATCAGATATTCACATTCCATCAGATAATAAGCATCGCTTTTGTGCCTGTGGGTGAGCTTACACAAAGCCAACGTTTCACTTTACGTCATACTTCATTAACCAGGTCTGGCAGATCTGTTTAACGATGCAAATTTCCCCTATGCAACATCTATTGGTTCAATAAACGGGGTAAATACATCCTACAGCGTATTTCCGCCTGCCCATATCTCTATAATGGAGGTACAGGGTTCACTGTATGACTCCACCCTTGGTTGTGATATGCTTTTAAAATAGGTTCAATAAAAAGTTGACTTTTATCATAAGCAGTAATTAATCATTTGAGCGTTTCTTCTGCTCAGAAGCGCTCATGAGGCTAGAACGGTGTCCCTCATGTGGAGGGTGACCTCTGATCCTGTGGTCCAACTGTCATAGGTCCAGAACAGCGGTCTACCATAACCTCTGACAGTTGGACTGCCGGAGATGGCCACAGAGCCTGGGTGGAGCCTAAAACTGGCGGAGTTGCACCTCACGTCCTCTGTTGTTTAAGTTATTCTTCCGCAGAGAAGGGATTTAGTGCGAGTGGACGCAGCTTTCCCGAGCGGGATTGAAAGTGTTTTTCAGCAGTGGACAGTTTGCGCGGTGTGGATTTGAAACCTTGACCGACACGTTCATTAGGTGCGTTGGTGTCTTGACGGGTCTTTTAAGCTCCATTTAAGTTGACTAGTCCTGGTGTAGGCCAGCCCTAGCTAAATAGCCAATCACGCTCTTGCAGATCTCCCGCCATGTGATTGGTTGAAGCAAATGCGAAGGGAAACGCCCAGATTTCAGCTCGTCTGTCACCTGACAAGTCCATCATGTGAACGTGAAATGTAAATCTGTCCATGTATAGATCTCACCTTCTGCAGAGTCACACTTTCCATTGTCTCGCTTCCTCTTCTTCCGCTTACCCTGTGAGCAGAACAAGACCACCACGTTACACACACCTCCTCAACACACACACACACACACACACACACACACACACACACACACACACACACACACACACACACACACACACACACACACACACACACACACACACACACACACACACACACACACACACACACACACTACCGGGGAGATTCACCGAAAGATGGACGGGGACTTAATCCATCCCGATGGCAAATCAAAGTTCAACACACCAGGAGAAGGGCAAAATCAACTTTGAGGGAGGAATTTACAATAAGCACAAAACTGAGAAACATTTCTCTAAACATCAAATCAAACTACACATCTGTATAAATCTGTCCCTTTACCATACAACGTCTAGAAAGACCCCACCATACAAAGACCCCGACCTTGGACCCATCGACCCGAGGAAGACCCTCAGTAAAACATCTAGAATACTGTTATTATTACGAAGAGGATGTTTTGCACTCACATAGTTGTCCCGGGCCGACCAGCCGGGGTAGAGCTGGGAGTGCAGCTGTCTTTCCTTACGAGCCAGGTCATAGTACTTGGCCTGCTCTTCTCGGGACAAAGAGTGCCACTGTTCGGGGGAAAAAGCAACACAACACCAGAGTTAGCAAAACTGGACGGGCCGTCGGAAATTAGGATTTACTGTTCCAGTGCTCAAAACAGATCAGAACGAAAAAAAACGTAAGAAACAAGCGCGTTAATGATATCACGGGGTCCTCTTGCAGATGCCTTTCATCCACAGTGACCCATTCAGTGCCTTTGAGTAAGGACGGGTGGGTGGGTGTTGGTGAGGTAGGGTGTTGGTCAGTACGTGCACACACGCCTGTGTGTGAGTTATTGGGTGTGTGAGAGTGAGCGAGTGACTGAGCGCAAGCGAGCGAGTGAGTGAGTGACTGAGCAAACGAGCGAATGAGTGAGTGAGTGACTGACTGAGCAAGCGGGTGTGTGTGTTTGTGCGCGCATGTGTGTGAGAGAGTGAGTGGGTGTGAGACTGAGTGGGTGTGTGTGAGAGTGTGAGCTAGTGTGTGAGAGTGTGAGCTAGTGTGTGAGTGAGAGTGTGAGTGAGTGTGAGAGTGAGTGAGGGTGTGAGTGAGTGTGAGAGCGAGTGGGTTTGAGAGGGAGTGGGTTGGTCAGAGAGTGTGAGTGAGTGTGTGAGACTGACCGCCCGAGTCAGTGGGTTTGCTTGATTTGAAAGAGGTGCGATGTGCGTTGAAAGAGCATGTGATTGGGTGGGTGTGAGATGGGGGTGAGAGAGTGTGAGTGACTGACCCTGCGGCCCAGTATCTGGTTGATGGCGGCGCTCTCCTTGAGGGTGCACTCCGACACCACCTTGGCCCGCTGCTCCTTCATGTACAGCATGAAGGCGTTCAGCGGCTTCTTGATGTGGGGCCGGTCGTCCTTTGCCTTCTCCACTGGGGACGACACCTTACTGGAGGGACGGGGGGACGGGGGGGAGAGGAGGAAATAGGTCAAGACGTTGAATAGGAGGGAGACGGGGCGCAGCGGCTAGGAAGCCTGGCACCCTGACACAGATGATGCATACTGTACAAAATAGACAACATGACGGAAGGGCTACAACATGGTGAACACAGCATGATGGCAGAGCTACAACATCGTTAACACAACAAGGTTAATACAACATTATGTTAGAGCTACTCAACATGACGGTAGGGCTACAACATAGTAAACACAATATGGTTAATACAACAGGAGGTTACAACAAGGTGAACACAACATGACGGGAGGCTACAAGACAGTTAACGCAACATGGTGAATACTAGGGCTGCAACTAACGATTATTTTAATAATCGATTAATCGGTCGATTATTTTTTCGATTAATCGGATAAAAAAAGAAACATTTGTAATTGCTGCGTCTTTATTCAAAAACTGAACATTACTTCAAATTCACAGTGCAGGCTGAAGTGTAAAAACACCAGGTTATTGCTCCAACGCCCCGGAACTATTAAAAGCAATATTATTAAATAATAAAAAAATAACACAAAAACATACAATGTATGATATACATTTATATATCTATCTATATAGATATATATATATATATATATATATACACACACAGTATATAAGGGATGTCCATGGTTAACCGGTCAAACCTATTGATACCATTTTCGAGAGTCCTTGAAATAGAACTTGTATTATTGCTTTAATTGCTGATAAGATGATCATAGTTCAAGATATGACGTTAAACAGGTCATAATTCCATCTTGACCATCTATATTGCTGGGAAAACAAGTTTTCACCAAAAACTCAAATTTCCTTTTTATTTCCCTGTTGCATTTGAACGCATCAATCACATTACTGAGCCGACCTGAACACATCACATTGGACACTGTTTGCGACATTTTTTTAAGCTAACTAGCTCTATATCCTGCCGATTTTAACATGGATTTTAAAACTGCATCACTATTTTTAACTGACGGGACTTTCTACACCGTCCGGTTGTGTGATTACCACCGCTGCTTTGAATGACTGTTGATGCACGCGGCGGTGCCGACTCCGAGCCCGTCTGCGCACCGTATGCAGCAGCAGCAGCTGACAAGAGTTTTCGGTTGGACTAGGCGGATACTGAGTTGAAGGAGTTTTTTTTAACCCAAAGACAGTGAAGGTACAACAATTTTATACGGGCCTACAGTCCAGGGTTAAGATATGACCAAAATACAAGCTGTGGTCGCTCACGCTAAGGCTCGCTGTGGGCGTGCATGAACAATGAACCAGCCTGTCGGCGGCTGGCTGTAAACTGTGCCGCGCCTACGAGGGACGTATTAATCGCGGGACACAAAGAATCGATGACCAAATTCATTGCCAACACTTTTAGTAATAGTTTGTTATTGATTTTATCGATTTGTTGTTGCAGCCTTAGTGAATACAACATGATGTTAGGGCTACACAACATGACGGTAGGGCTAAAGGCATGATGGTAGGGCTACAATAAAGTGAACACAACGCGATTGTAGGACAACAAGTAGCTTAGAATTGACTAAGATTCTCTGAAGGTTATACATGTTACGAGTTTAGAAATGTACACAATAAATAATATGTACAGAATGGTTTATTTGTGCAAAAGTCATGCTTACACATTGCCATCAAAAAGAGACAAGACAACAACGATGACGTGAATTGCAGCTTGTGACTTGAAACACAAGCTGCTGATTTGCTGTTGTGCTTGACACAAATTAATTTACCGCATTTTGGTTGCATACGAAATGCAGAGTCAGTTAACGTAGCCTCCAAGTCCTAAGCCTGGGAGTTAACCACGCACTAAACCAGTAATTATTAATAAATGCTTTGTCTTAATCGATATCAGACCTGCATTAAACCCACCCACACACATTACGGCCACACACACAGGCCAACACAAGAAGACAAACACTCACTCTACACACAAATGCAACAAGAAAAAACCAGACACGCACACAATCTCTCAGCGAGGGTAAATCAAGACACACACACACACATTAATACAACAAGAAAAAACCAGACACGCACACAATTTCTCAGCGAGGGTAAATCAGGAGCCACACACACACACACACACACACAAATGCAACAAGAAAAAACCAGACACGCACACAATCTCTCAGCGAGGGTAAATCAGGACACACACACACACACACACACACACACACACACACACACACACACACACACACACACACACACACACACACACACACACACACACACACACACACACACACACACGTCCTCACCCATGGTGGTGGCCTGGTTCTCGGGGCTCCTGCTTCACAGCGGGGGACACGATGGCCGGGTGGGGCACCGAGGTCTGGGAGGGGGGCATGAGGTGGGACGGGAAGCCCCCCGACACCAGGCTGGGGAGAGAACACAAGGAACCTGCATAAATACCGCTGTGGAGAAGGAGAGCATCGACAGGGTGAGAGGACACAAGAGTTGAAGTGAGGGGGAGGAGGTGAGTGGAGATGAGCGAGTGAGTTAAGGTGAGTGGAGATGAGTGAGTGGAGCTGGAGGTGAGTGGGTGAGGTGAGTGAGTGAGATGAGTGGGTGAATGGAGTTGAGTGGAGATGAGTGAGTGAGTTGAGGTGAGTGAGTGGAGGTGAGTGGAGATGAGCGAGTGAGTTAAGGTGAGTGGAGATGAGTGAGTGAGGTGAGTGAGTGGAGATGAGTGAGTGAGTGAGTGAGTTAAGGTGAGTGAGTGAGTGGAGGTGAGTGGAGATGAGTGAGTGAGTTGAGGTGAGTGAGTGGAAGTGAGTGAGTGAGAGCGAGTGAGTGAGTGAGGGGAGGTGAGTGAGTGACTGGAGGTGAGTGAGTGAGTGAGTGAGGGGAGGTGAGTGAGTGACTGGAGGTGAGTGAGTGAGGTGAGGTGAGTGAGGTGCGGTGAGTGAGTTGAGGTGAGTGAGAGCGAGCAAGTGAGAGCGAGCGAGCGAGCGAGCGAGTGAGTGAGTGAGTGAGTGAGTGAGTGAGTGAGTGAGTGAGGGGAGATGAGTGGAGATGAGTGAGGGAGTGAGTGGAAATGAGTGAGTGAGTTGAGATGAGTGAGTGGGAGGTGAGTGGAGATGAGTGAGTGAGTGAGTGAGTGAGTGAGTGAGTGAGTGAGTGAGTGAGTGAGTGAGTGAGTGAGTGAGGGAGGGAGTGAGGGGAGATGAGTGAGGGAGTGAGTGGAGGCATTTAGCTGAAAGTGATTGAAGTGAGGTGACTGTGTGAGGTGAGTGGTTTGACGTTATGACGGTGAACTCACCCGTTCATGGCCAGAGCGGCGGGGTAGGGGGATCTGAAGCCCCCTGCGGTGAGGGGGTAGATGGACTGGCCAGGGCTATGAGGAGGAGGCGTGACACACACACACTCAATACCATATGGGATGAAGTCACAAACAAACAGCACAGCGGGGTGTGTGTGTGTACGGTGTGTGTGTGTGTGTGTGTGTACGTGTGTAGTATGTGTGTGTACCTCCCTCATATTTTGTTATACGACACATTATAAAGTAAAACAAGATGTCAGCGACAAAAACAAACCGGAGGAATGTGTTTTGTCTTTAAGCGTTTGATTTGTGTGGGGAGTTGGACAGGCCAAGGGACACGTTAGCGGCGCTATTCATGGTTACAGAGTTATGATTTATGATGAAATGTGATCCACAACGGACTGTTGGCTGTCGTGTTGTTCTGAGAGAAAATGAATGAGAATGAGAGGGAGAGAGAGAGAGAGAGAGAGAGGAGAGAAGAGAGAGAGAGAGAGGAGAGAAGAGGGAGAGAGAGAAAGGAGGGCGAGAGAGTATTACTTACAGCCAGCCGAGGGGGTGGGCCATCTGGGCCATTCCCCCAGGAGAGAGGGGGTAATACGGGGACAGCTCCGCAGGATGCGGTGCCCGGGACATACCTGCACCATGAATAGCGTGAATACACCGGACCAGATTGAAATCAAAAACGACTTGACATCGGCGTCCCCCTACTTCAATTCCTAGTACTTAAACACCAGCCGTCGCGTGTGAACAGAGTAGTATAGTACTGTACATATGGAGCGTCTTCAGTTTAATAACTATGATGATGTGAGGGATTGCTATGTTGTTTACGAGGGTCATCCATCCCTTACCAAAACACTGAGATGGATATTGATTTATATTGCTTGAAATGTGTTTTGCTGACCGTGAAGAGACCACTGTGTAGTTGAATCGAGGTTTCAGACTACAGATGAACCACACTGAACGCAAACGAAGGAACGACCGTGAAAAGCCTTAGAACTAGTCAGGAACGCAGAGTTGTATTGTATGTTTGCGCGGAGAGGGTGTTGGTGCGGTGTGTAGCTTTTGAATGGGAAGGGGCGGGGCTTACCTGCATCAGGAGAGAATGGGGGCGGAGTCTGGGGAGGGAAGGAGTCAGGGCTGTAGGACAGCAGGGGGGACAGGTGCGACATGTGGGGGTGCTGCACCACTGGCACCTTGTTGGACTGGGGGGGGGGGGGGGAGGGGAGAGAGAGAGAGAGAGAGAGAGAGAGAGAGAGAGAGAGAGAGAGAGAGAGAGAGAGAGAGAGAGAGAGAGAGAGAGAGAGAGAGAGAGAGAGAGAGAGAGAGAGAGAGAGAGAGACTAGAATTAGTTTACAATATATTAAAATTCCTACCTCTCTTATTGTGTATATCGATATTTTTTTGGATGATTTCTTATAGTTTTACAGATATTGTTATTATATGTTTAAATGTATTCTACATTAAATACAGTGATAACCCTTTCATTTTTAACTTCAGCCTCCTATTAAAATTCCTCAAACGAGCCGTCTAACATCAATACAGTCCAGCGAGTTTTCTACAAGCTAGGTTCGACTGGGTGCTTCTGGGGCCTCACCAGGGGGCTTGAGGTGGAGGAGCGAGGGTCCTTCATGCCTGTTGATCCCGGGACATCCAGAAGGGGCCATTGCATCGGTAGGTACTGGGTCAGAAAGAGAACCCACAGGGAGAGACAGTTAGTCAAGGAAAAATTGTATCTAATCAACAACAATAACACGTGAGTCAATGTGATTACAGATAACAGTTTGCAAGGCAGTGGCAGTGTGGGCTGTAAATAGATAAACCTCATAATGCATGGATAATGTTTTGTCTGTGGTTACATCGGTTTTTACAACAATCCATTTAACTTCATTTTGAGAGAAAGAAATCTGTTAAATTTGAAGTTAACCTACAGATCCCCCTGGTGGCCAAAGCGGTAACGTCCTCAGAATGGTAATTGCCATTTTTCTGAAAAAATGTCTTCAACTATTTCTCAACACATGTGGATACAATCATAACAGCGTGTTAACGCTGGACAAGGTCGTCTCTAGGACACAAGACCCCTCTACACACACACACACACACAAGCTGTTCTCTTTGTGGTGTTACACGTCTCTGTCAGTACTTTTGTCCCATCAAGGACAAATCTCAAGTACAGCTTTCACACATCATCCACGTCTTATTCCTGCATTTCTTATCGTACGGAGTTCGGAATCATAATCCCACAGCGATGCTATATATTTCCCGCTTGTGGAGATCTACTCGACAATAAAATACTTTATTACGTGCACGCCAGTAAACCTGGGTGAGTCAGGCGTATTCCAAAACACTACACCACTCCCGCCCCCCCCCCACCAACACACAGAACACCCTCCCCAGACAGCCTACATACCACCACAACCACCAATAAGGGTATTACTGTTCCCTGAGCTGTCTCAAATAGACGACAACACACACACACACACACACACACACACACACACACACACACACACACACACACACACACACACACACACACACACACACACACACACACACACACACACACACACACACACACACACACACACGAAAGGCGAAGGATGCAGGGAGAAAAGGACGCTTTTGGTGTTCATTCAACTGTGAGTGACGTCAACGGACTCACCACCATGACCTCCGACCCCCTAACACACCAGCATTACACTGTGTGTGTGGCGGGAGCGGGGAGGGGCGCGGGGGGGGGCACGAGGACGCTTTAGGAAGAATGCTTTGTATTCAACTATCCCTGTTTCGGTATACAGGGGTTGCTGCCGGTGACGATTGTAAGTTGTCTAGAATATGTTTTTAGTAGAAACCATAAATGTGTGCATGGATATTAATTGAATTGATCAGTGACATAAATATATTGGTTAAAATGGTAATGATTGGTACCATTTAGCCATTCCATATTATTGTTGTATTGTTAAACATGTTAATACTTAATAGGATTTTCATTGAAGTCAATTGCACTTTAATGTTACTTTACGCAAGATGTGTGATTGCTAAAAACCAACAGAGAAACTTAATCAAGTTAGTAGGTTAGCTAACTCTAACCGTTCTGAATACTCACTACCATTATCAATTCATTTCTTTCAGGAATACCACAAAATCGACTTATATGTAACAATATTGAGTATATATAATTTATATTAAAGTTTTTAGTTGAATACTATCATCTATTTTAAACATGCCTATGCTTGTGATGCTTATTCTATTATTATAAAAAGGGAAGAAAGTTACATCCTTGTTCGAGGTTTAATTAAATCGCAGCTATGACAGATTTACTGTCAAATACCAATGTTGCTAGGGCCAACATTGTAAGAGTTTCTTAGAAATCTACAAGCACAAATATTGCAACATTACAAATTAGTACCCATGTTAGCTGTACAAGCGCGGGTCGACCTGGAGTTGGTTTCCTCTAGATATACCAGCATCCCAAGTTGCATTTATTTATATTTTTTAAGTAATCGCTGTCCAAGCTGTCTGAGACCTCAGAATCAGGGATTGCTATTAGAAGGAAGACTCGTACACCTTTACACCCCCCCCCCGCCCCCCCAAGAGAAAGCCCATACAAACATCTATACACATGCAGTGTGAATGCACGCGCTATGCGTATAAACATGCAATGGACCCTTCTGTAAAGAACCGAGGACAAGCTTGGCCTAGTGTCCCTCACAGTGTGATTGCTGCATTATGCTGACAACTGCGCCTCCACGATGTGGTTTACATGGAAAAACATATACAATGCCACTATTGCCCCGGGGCCCAATGTAATCAGGTTAGTCGTGTCCTTGTAAACACAACACTTGGATTGCCTCCAAACGTGGTGGCTAGTAATCAGATTCCCTCGTGTGTCTTTCGATGCGTTCACACCTGCAGTGTGTTAAACGGCTGGCAATCAGATCGCCCAAGTTGCATTTTTAATGTCAGGTCTGAACAGGGTCGGTGTGTGTGTGTGTGTGTCTGTGTGTGAGTGTGTGTTTTGCATCTGTTTAAGAAGGGGTACTGTGAGTGTTAATATAATCAGCTCTAATGATTCACCTGCGGAGCCATGAATTAGGCCTGTTCGGGCTTTTCTTTGGGCAACAATGAGCCGTTAACGCCACAGTTAAGCATTACAAAGCCTGAAGAATTTAGGTGATGTGTGACTGGGCATGTTACAATGGGCCCGCTCCCAAAAGTAGGTAGAGAGAGGCTAGATCCCTGTGTACATTGCAAATTTTCAAAACACTATGTTAATAAGGGGTTGACATTAAATCAAATGCAAATGGGGGAAAGAAAGCGAGGAGAGACTGTGCTGATGGAAACATCTTATGGCTCACCTGAGATAAAGTAATCAAATTCAAGTTGCAATGTGGCAACACAGAAGCCCAGCAGTATTACAGGACATGGAAACAAACTGCAAAATAGCATTCAACTACTGCCAATACATCTATCTTATGGTTAGCATTGTTTTGTAAAGATTCAGTGTATTCATTTATAAAGAATGAACATGGTTTGTACACTTTTGAACAAACACTCAACCCTTGCAGGGAAGAAAGACAAAAGTCATTTCTTTTTTTAGCAACTTCCCCATCACATCTACTATCTAATATCAAGTTGATGAAGTTGTATAGACAGTCCACGCTCCCTATGCAATGCAGCCTGTTTGTTTGTTTAAGCAGAAGACTGTGTCGAGACGTGCCTACCTGTAACACCACAACGGGAGGCTCTACCATAACACCAGTCACCCTTCAAACAGCCCGGGTTACCAATAGAGTGGATAACACAGGTTATATCGATGCTTGTTCACCTCATTGAGAAATATCTTGTTTATCTCGACTGATCAGACAAAAGTGTATTCAGTTGTTGCTCTGTAGAGGGACTGATCATGTAACATCACATATACAGGGATGGTCCTATTATCAATATTTTATTTATATTTATCTATATCGCATTAGACACTGAGTTGACTGAGGTCAGGATAAACTGAACATAAAAAGCACCGCAACTTGGCAAACCTTGCTTGGGTTGTTTGGGTAATAACCTAATTAAAAGGAAACACTGCTTATCTG
The DNA here is from genome assembly GCA_900291075.1 of Melanogrammus aeglefinus. NCBI lineage: Eukaryota > Metazoa > Chordata > Actinopteri > Gadiformes > Gadidae > Melanogrammus > Melanogrammus aeglefinus. Next base: position 128,472 of record OLKM01001094.1, read on the forward strand.
CATTTGTTTATTAGATGCGTAATAACGTTTGCTTCCTCCCATCACTCATCCATGTCACTGCAAGGCAGAGCCTATTGACCCAACCCTCAAGCACATGATCTGAACACTTTGGTCCGAGAATACAGGAGTGGAGAATAAATTAAAAAAAAATACAACAATACCCCAGGGAGAATATTGTTGTTGTTTTTGACAACACTCGTTTCCTTTACCACACGTAGTGTGTTTTTTAACCAATCCTTCCAATGACTTTCAATAAAATGTATATTACCGTTCTCGCAGCTTGGGACGCCAGGTAGGGGTTGCCCAGGTTCGAAAGGTCCGGGATCATGAGGAAGGGATATCCCGCGTACGGGGATGGTTTGAAGAGTCCCGCATCCTGCTGTCTCCTCAAGGCTGCAACACACATGGAGATTTGTTACATGTTATACTCTTCTATAAAAAAATATATACATGTTTCGTTTTGTTGAGAACTGCAAGTGTTGCAGGCAGTGATATGCACCAATAAAAAAAAAAAGATATCCCAGAGTAGAAAGTGTTCACATTACCTTCCACGAAGAGCTCTCTATGTCTGGCGTAATTATCCAGATGAGGTCTGGGTTGAGGACGTCTATCCGCCTGTTAACACGAGGGTGTAGAAACGGGATCAAGACTAATGTCTAATAATCTTGAATAATAACAACACACAGGGGGCACAAAGAAGACGCGCGGCGGCGGAGACACCGTAACTTGGTCCTGGGAGCCATTTGGAGGAACGTGAGGGGGAAAGTTGCTAACTTACCTCGGAGTCGGACGAGCTGCTGTTGTTCTCCGATTCGTTCACCAACGACGACTTGACGTCGTCCAGATCCCGCTCGGCGGACACGTTCTCTGAGATCTTCTCCTCCTGGTCGCCCTCGTCTTTGAACGAGATGAGTTCATCGTTGGCTCCCAGGTCGTCCCCCCCTCCACCATTTAACTGCGGCATGTTGTCTTCCACAAGAAGAGCTAAAAAAAAAAAAAAGGGGGCTAGCTTCCTGGCTATCCGCGGTGTCCCGGGCTGCCGCACCGTCAACGCATCCAGCGACACTTTGATATAAAGTTACTAATGTTTAGCTTGTCCGTAGGAGGACTCAAACGCACGATCGATCCGCGGGCTAAATGAGCGTATACAGAGTTATAAGACAGTAGCATGGAGGGAAGCTGCGAGCCAGCTAGCTAGCTAGCATCGGAGAGGGGCTCATTTTGTTGCTGCGAATTCCTGAGGTCGGCGACAGTCCGCTAGTTCTGATCCACTCGTTGTGATCCGCGAGGGGGGGAAAAAAAAAAACACAAAACTACGAATCACAAGCCCCGATGCGAGAGAGAGAGAGAGAAAAAAAAAAAGAAATAATACAGATCCCAGTCGAGAACACACAACGATCAGAGTGCAACTGTGCAACGATGAACTGTGGTGTGTTTAAACAGAACGGAAAACAATGAACGACGGAGCGATCCGAAGACCGTAACGATCCAACACGAAAAAGTTTCTGCCCTCAGTGAGTCCGGAGCGGACCGGGGATCGAAGCTATTTACTCGTTACGAGCCTTAATCCTATTTTTGCAGTGCACGCCATCCATTAATGCTATTTAAATTGGTCGTTTCCGCATATTAAAATCTTTGCTGATTCAAGAAGTTTCTTGTTACTTGTTCGTGGAGGCGTGGGAACGGACGGCCGATTGGTGTTTCTGAAGTTGGGTGGAAGGGAAAGCCAGACAGTCGGAGAGGTCTGGGGGAGGAGTGAAGTCTTACCGACCCACGATCAGCGTGTTGACCCTTCCCCGGCCAGTAACTCATCACTAACTCATGACTAACCTGAACCTCGATCAGCTTACTCACCACGACGTCTACAGCCCGTTTTTTGTTTTAAGGAACAGGGAGGCACAAAGGGAGGAGGACTTTTCTTTTTTTTTTTAAAGAAGCAGGAGGAGGCCCATAGAGATTTTTTTCTGGAACTCAATGAGCCAACCCAGTAGGTCTGCATGCAGACCGATTACCCCTTTCCATTAATTAGCTTATTGACTATTTTTTTTTTTTGCATACACTAAGATATGTATTTGTTTACTTTAAGGTAATAGTAAAAGTATTCCACGAATCTCTGAAGGGACTCACAGAATAAAGTATTTATAAAAACCCGATTATTTTGTTGTTTGATTGGAGGTTGAGGCCTGATACCTTTAAAATAAACAAAACTTTATTTTTCTACATGCCGATGAGGTAGAAATTGCTTCTCCACTATTTGGCCCAGATGACCAAAAATAAGTTTGACGTGTAAACTCAAGTTTCCTAAGTCAAATGACAGAGTTGTATGTTGAATGTATTGAAGAGAACATGCTGTGAGCGATTACAAAAGTCCCTTGTGATTCTGTGTTCAACAAAACACAAGGATGAACAGCAGTGGGGGAGAGAGAGAGAGAGAGAGAGAGAGAGAGAGAGAGAGAGAGAGAGAGAGAGAGAGAGAGAGAGAGAGAGAGAGAGAGAGAGAGAGAGAGAGAGAGAGAGAGAGAGAGAGAGAGAGAGAGAGAGAGAGAGAACATTTGCACATCTGGATTCTGGAAAACGCCTATGGTTTCTTGTTTCGCTCCACCATTCAGGAAGACTTTTTTTTTTGGTGAAAACCTGAAACATGAGGTGCAGGCCTACTGTCTGTCTCCTTGCTACATGCGAGATAAGAGTTTGGGTTTGGGAGCTATACGCTAGAGTGCAGAAGAGTGACGACAGCCCTCCTCAACAGCAGCCCAGGACTGCCTGAGCTAGGACTGCTCCGTCCGGGAGGAATGGTGAAATGTCCAGACACAGCTTTTGTGAGCTGGCAAAACACACACTCCCTCTCTCTCTCTCTCTCTCTCTCTCTCTCTCTCTCTCTCTCTCTCTCTCTCTCTCTCTCTCTCTCTCTCTCTCTCTCTCTCTCTCTCTCTCTCTCTCTCTCTCTCTCTCTCTCTCTCTCTCTCTCTCTCTCTCTCTCCCACAACACACACACACACACACACACACACACACACACACACACACACACACACACACACACACACACACACACACACACACACACACACTCGAGTCTCAGGCTTCAGCAGCTGTGTATATTTGTCTGCATATATGTGATGGGGGAGGGGTGGTTAAGGTATAGGGCCAGAGCGGTCTGTGTGTGTGTGTGTGCGCGCGCGTGTGTTCGTGCGTGTGTGTGTGTGTGTGCAAGAGGGAATTGGAAGACAGTCCAAGAGGGAGAAAAAAAGACAAATCTTGTATTCTCCTAAATTTGACAACTGGAGGGAGTTGGCTCTTATAAAATGAGGGAAGCAGACACTGGGAATTCCACGGGCTAACGTAAAAGAACCGGCCGGGCGAGAGGGATTTAACAGCCTTCGAGCCTGTCCTTGAGTGAGCGAGTGTGAACAGTAACCGTTTAAGTGTGTTTATGTGTACACCGTGGAGAATCAGATGTGTTCTCTATGTGTTTCTGTGCTCTATGTGGACACGCCAGGTTTCAAGGCCTCCTTGTTTCCCGCCTTCCATCCGGAGGAGCTTTGTTTAACCTTTAATATTCCTTAATAAGGTAGGCTCGGGGAAAATAAGTGGGGAGTATGGTGGAACGTTTAGAAATTTGAGCAGGCCTTGGGGGGTGTATAGGGGTTGTGTGTCCAGATGCATCATGGGGGTTTCCGCCTGGCGATACTCCGCCATTTTGAGAGGACTCAAGAGAGTGGCAGTACTGTAAAGTCATATCAACTTAAATATACTTTAACCTGCGCACAGGAACACTTTCTTTACCACATATCACATGAGAAAGGGCTTAGGCAGTTCCAAACACAATAATGTTCCCATTATGACAAATGATTGAGTCATTACTAAACAATGACCAAAATAGCATTTCTACAAACACAATAACTAACATTTGAATGATCCTCTTCAAAAAATGTCATTGAGTTGCGACCTCATAATGTACAAGGCCTACATATAAAGACCATGAATGCTTAAAACATTTGGTACCATTTTCCTTTTTCCGTATTGTTTTAAAACATATTTTTATGATCAGATGTTGATAGTAACTTCTTATCTAAAGAGGAGAATAGAGTAGTCAATCTGTTGAAGGGCAGCGAGTGATACTGCAACTAGTATCCAGTTTACTAGTGTCAAACAGAACCTAATGGGTCTTTCCTATTTCTTTATTAGGTATTCACAGTGTGTCTGTGGGTACCTAATGTTATTGTATGCAGTATATAGTAATACATCGCGCTATATGCATGCGCTTTATTTGCTCTCTCCTTATGCTTTGTTAAAAATGTGTGTCACAAGTTTAGGATTTTACATACAATGACCTGGTTATTGCACATCACCATGAAACCTCTTAACTATTATTCCTATTAACTGGTTTAGCAGAACCATTTATCAAAAGTGACCAAAAGGTCAGATATATTTAAAGAGCTGCAAGGTACATTGGACCACGGGGCTCAAACCCGTTACCTTTTATCTAGGAGTCCATCAGTGTGTTAGTCAATTCTTCTTTAATAAGAACCATGCTTTTTCGTAGTGACATTTAAATGCTCATCAGGTATATTTTTAAAGCACTTTGAAATATGCTATATGGTAAAACATACTTTGGCACATTACACAGCGTTCTGATGGAGCACATGGATCACCGATCAGTATTTATCACAACAAACTATCAGTACTTGTAGTTTGTTACGCTTTGTGAATACTTGAACGTTGTATGAAACAATTATACTACTGTTGGATGGTGCACAATACATTAAAACAATTTGACAGACTGCTGATGTGAATGAATGCTTGTTTAAAGTACATACATGGACCCTAATGTAATCAGGCTACTTCGTGATTGGTAAATTGGCCATTACAACATATGGCAGCCTCGTGTATGTTGTGGTTTTAATTCGATCAACCTCAGATTGTAGCCCTGCTATAAACACACACAAGGGCACGCTTTGTAGTGGCGCTTAAGATTCCACTTAAAATAGTCTTTATTACCATTAGGTGAGGGGTAATTGTGGTTATGATCTATGTTAGGGATGCTTCTGCTGCTAAGGAGGAAGTCCGTCCTCATTCTGTTCGACCTCAATGTGAACCCTGCGTCCGCCTGCACATATCCAAGGATCTTTTCTGGGAGAATCTGATTAGTGGGGAACTACACATCGTAACACTTAACTTTTACTGGCAACAGCTCAACTAATACTTTCTGAGGATTTTAGTTTTATACAGTAGGCCTATCTGCGTTTGAAAGTCAGTTATCATATATTAGGAGATTATTACACGTTGCACTTGAGAAATGTACTTTACAGATCATTCACATGTATAGAATATGTATATAAATTATGTTTATCCAAAGCGCTTTTATCCAAAGCGACTTACATCGGTTAATACATACATTGACACATTAAATTGATACTAATGGTGGTATTAAGAGAATTCAACACGCACACACCAACACACACACACACACACACACACACACACACACACACACACACACACACACACACACACACACACACACACACACACACACACACACACACACACACACACACACACACACACACACACACACACACACACACACACACACACACACACACACACACATACACGTACACACACACACACACACACACACACACATACACATACATACAAACACCAAAACACACACACATACCCAGACCTACTACAGTCTTTCAACCTAATTGTTTAATTGTCTTGATATTTAGTTTAAATACAAGCCAAGGTAGTGACAATATTTGAAATCGGATATCTGTGTTCAACCAACGGGCATAGGCTGACATTTCTGAATGATTGAAAGGGGAGAAACGTGGTTTTCATACTTTGGGAAGAATGTGGTCCATCTTGTTCTTGCCATCTGCCCTTACGGGTTCACCAGAGAGAGAGGGAGAGAAAAAACTAACAAGCCTATCAAAATAAACTCTTGGGGCAAAGACTGCCTTCATTGTGTTGCTTCCTTGAAATTAACATCGCTTCACTTTAGCAACGGCTTGCCTGAATGACTTTCAGATCAACTTTTCACGTCATTTCTTTTTAACTATCTGTGCTTTGGTTGCTCCCCAGATAGATCCTACTTTTTTTGGTTGAACTTCTTATTCAGGGTTTTTTGCTCCCACGGGGGACTGGTAATAGTATATAGTGCAGACTTGGTTATTTGGTTGGAAGTGTTAATAGGAGTTGAAAAGGGAGAAGGAGGAACATCATGGCAGCTAATCTGAGTAAGAATGGAGTTGCTCTCATGGCCGCGTATAAGGACGTAGTGGATGGAAGGTCACACACAAACTGGTGAGAGAGCCGTTAATGTTCTGACATTGTTGCTATTTTATTCGATTTTTATCTTTTTAACACACCTACACACTTAGCACTTGACATATAAAGATACATCCATACATTCATACACACATAGATGCATATATACATACATTCATAAATACATACATAAACACATATATAGATACATACATACAATCACACATAAAGATACACACAAACATACACATGTTTGCTGATTTTTGGCATTAATTATGATTTCTGGGGAAACTACTTCTTCACCTCTGCCAGACTAATGCAATATATAATATATATATATATATATATATATATATATATTGCGTATATTTATAATAATTAACGTGGTTTTATACATCAGGGCTGTGTTTACATATGAAGGTGGCAGCAGCATCGTTCGCCTTGCAGGGAAAGGAGGTAAGATCTAATCACATGATCTAGAATATTGATGACTGTTTATCAGTTCTAGTGAGAGGCTGAGAGGACTGTGTTTGTGTTATTGTGCACGTGCGTGTACGTGTTTTCTTGTCTTCCTGTTTCGCTGTGTCTTGGGGGTTTCTCGTTTCTCTATTTGTATGTTTCCTTTCTCTAATCCTGTGTGTCTGTGGTGTGTTTGTTTGTGTGTCTGTGCGTGTGTGCTCCTGGTTCTGCGTGTGTGCGTGTATTTGTGTGTGGGAGTGTGTGTGTGTGTGTTGTGTGTGTGTGTGTGTGTGTGTGTGTGTGTGTGTGTGTGTGTGTGTGTGTGTGTGTGTGTGTGTGTGTGTGTGTGTGTGTGTGTGTGTGTGTGTGTGTGTGTGTGTGTGTGTGTGTGTGTGTGTGTGTGTGTGTGTGTGTGTGTGTGTGCGTGTGTGCGTGTGTGTGTAGAAGGGGGGTTGAATGAGATGGTGGAAGAGCTGAGCAGTGGGAAAGTGATGTATGCGTTCTGCTGCGTTAAGGATCCCAACTCTGGACTCCCCAAATATGTTCTCATCAACTGGGTGAGAATAACATGGAACACAAACACACACGCACACACACGCACACAAACACACATACATAAAGTAGTGTCAATTATGCAAAACAATAATCCATCTTGTCACGAGAACCCGCTGAATAAAGTGTGTGTACGTGTGTCTCTGTGTGTCTGAGTGTCTGTGTGTCTGTGTGTCTGTGTGTCTGTGTGTCTGTGTGTGTGTACCAGACAGGGGAAGGCGTGAAGGATTCTCGTAAGGGTGTATACGCAAATCATGTTAACTCCATGGCCAACTTCCTCAAGGTGAGTCTGTTTAACCTTTACTTCTGTCATTCAGCAGACCATGAATGACTAGACGAGAACCAGTGCTTTGGATCTGCTCTAGTCATTCAGGTGACACTTCACCAAAGCACACACACTCTGATTGTCTTCAGACATGCCATCATTTTGGAGGAGCTAGGGTTATGCAGGCATCTTGCTCAAGAGTGCCTGGTTGTGGACATTTGGGTATGAACCCCAGTACCTTTTTGCTGGGAATCAAACACCCTAGCGGTACACTATCCTGCCTGTCAATGTATATTTTATATATTCACATTTGACGGATATGGACGGATATGGATTATTGTTTTATATATATATATATATATATATATATATATATATATATATATATATATATATATATATATGATTTAACGATCCTTCAGTGATAAGTGGGCTAATGACATTGTGGATCAGCCCGGTGATGACATTGTTTCTATGACGACAGGGGGCTCATGTGACCGTCAACGCCCGTGCGGAGGAAGACGTCGAACCAGCAACCATCTTGGCCAAAGTGGCCAAAGCATCAGGAGTCAACTTTAACTTCCACATGAAAACCACAGAACATAGCCATGAACCTAGTGGACCTGTGGTAAACACACACACATATAGTGAATTCACACACAGTACACATGTACGCAAACAAATCTCAAACAGACCATAATACAAAGGATGTCTTGTTCTTACGGCAGGGTTCTGTATACAAGAAGACCAACGCCAAAGATGAGATTCAGAGCACTGCCAAAGAACGTTTCTGGGGCCAAACTCAGGTTTCCTTGGTTTTATTCAAAGTAAAGATTCTAAAGTATCTCTCACTATCTCTCTTCTCACTGCTCTCTAAATACTATGCAAAAACCATGTACTCTGATGCAGAGGGACGCGAAGGTGCCTCCCAAGGTGGCCGGTAAAAGAGTGGAGGGGGAGACGTGGAGGGTGGAGCGCGAGAAGAGAGAAAGGGAGGAGAGACAAGCAAGAGAAAGAGAAAAAAGAGAGAAAGAAAAGAACCCTTCGATTATTTGGAATAGGTATATGTTCTAAAACACACACACACGCACGCACGCACACACACACACACACACACACACACACACACACACACACACACACACACACACACACACACACACACACACACACACACACACACACACACACACACACACAGAACACACACACACACACACACACACACACACACACACCACACACAACACACACACACAGAATTAACCCACTGTCACCTACAGGAGTTTTCAGAAGATAATAGAGACGGAAAAAGGAAGTACGGTTCAACAGAATACGGTAAGAAGAGGTAGAATTGTGTGTGAAAGTGTGAAAACACACACACACACACACACACACACACACACACACACACACACACACACACACACACACACACACACACACACACACACACACACACACACACACACACACACACACAAACACACACCCTACATAATGTCACGATAGGCACATTACTTTCGTATATTAATGCCCTGTTTCTGGTGGTTGAAATCCTCAAAAGTCCTTACTAAAATGGCGCACTACGTCAGATTTCATTAAGCTGTGTTATGTTATAGCAGGTTTCTGTTTACAAGAAAATCAACGCCAGAGATGAGATTCAGAAAACTAACAAAGATCACTTCTGGGCTCAAACTCAGGTCTTTATTCTGTTTCAAATGCATCTAAAAATACTAAATCCCCCAATGATTTGTTTCATTGCATGTTTAATTTATCCATTTGTATAACTTTACTAACTATTATCTAATATCACCAGTTTATTTAGATTAATACAAAAATCGAAATATAAAAACTCCTTCCTTTGCAGAAGGAGGAGGAAGAACGTAGGAAGGAGTCGAGTAAGCGGGTGGAGGAGGAGAAGCAGAGGGTGGAGCGAGAGAAGAGAGAACTAGAAGAGAGACAAGCCAAAGGAAGAGGAAAAGGAGGCAATGAAAAGAAGGCCTCCATTATTCACAATAGGTTTGTGTTGACTGACACCCCCCCCCCACACACACACACACACACACACACACACACACACACACACACACACACACACACACACACACACACACACACACACACACACACACACACACACACACACACACACACACACAAACGCATGCCCGCACACACACACACACACACACACACACACACACACACACACACACACACACACACACACACACACACACACACACACACACACACACACACACACACACACACACACACACACACACACACACACACACACACACACACACACACACATACCCACACATACAGAAGTGTTTTAATGCTTTTGTTTTTCTCATACAGGAGTTTTCAGATGATACGAGATATAGAAAATAGAGATAAAGATCAACATAAAATGGTAAGATAGAAAAAACGAATAAGTCAAGGGTTATGTTATTGGTCAATCACATTTTGTTAAATTATGGTATGTTAGGTAACCTTATATGAAGTTATCCAATATTTACTCATATCAGGTTCCCTCTTACAAGAAAATCAATGCCAGAGATGAGATTCAGAAGACTGACAAAGATCACTTCTGGGCCAAAGCCCAGGTCTTTACCCTTTTTTAAATGTATTTCAAAAATACACAATTTCACACCAAATCCTTAACAAATATGAACCAACTCTACCTGATCATTTATATTCCATCGTTATTTTTTCTAATTGTTGCATTTTATAATGCCCTGTTGTGCAGAAGGCGGAGGAGGAACGTAGGAAGGAGTCCAGTAAGCGGGTGGAGGAGGAGAAGCAGAGGGTGGAGCGAGAGAAGAGAGAGCTAGAAGAGAGACAAGCTAAAGAAAGACAAAAAAGAGACAAAAAAGATAATAGGGCCTTGATTGTTCAGAATAGGTATGTTGTCACACACACACACACACACACACACACACACACACACACGCACACACACACAACACACACACACACACACACACACACACGACACACACGCACACACGCACGCACACACGCACACACACACACGCACACACGCACACACACACACACACACACACCACGCACGCACACACACGCACGCACACACACACACGCACGCACACACGCACACACGCACGCACGCACGACACACACACACACACACACACACACACACACACACACACACACACACACACACACACACCAAAGGTTCTTTAACCCTTCTGTATCTCCAGTTTTCAGAAGAAACAAGAAATGGAAAGAATTGATAAAACGCAACAGAAGATTCACACAAAGGTACAATCCTATTGAGAGCATTATGTTTTTTTACTCTTTATTGTACAACCTACCTATTAACCCTGTGTGTGTTTCAGTACGAGGAACTGAGGCCCAACAAAACCTACCAGAACAATGGGATCCAGACTGCCGAATCAGTACAGAAAGCCAACGTAAGTTTAAATAAGTGTCCTAACCCTCATATGTCATTGGCCTACTATTATCACAAATCAGACTTTAGATGAATGGACTTCAATCTGATGGAAGAAAATATCAAATCTGGGCAAGGGCGGTGATTCCCTTTCTCCTCTTGTTTCATAATTGTTTCGACCAATCGGGTCATAGGCCTGCTGGATCCAAGATGATTCACATTCTTCCGTTGAGCTTTGCATCGTCTCCTACCTCAAACTAAGCTCTCCTTAATATAACTGCCCACAGGAAGCCAAATTGTTGATATCCCAGAGGTCCTTTAACCCAAGAGACATATTTAAGCAGCAAAACCAGCAGTGTCCCGTCGTCAACAATGGAGCACCCCTCACTCCACAACCAGGTATGACCCCACAACTACGCAGGGCCCCGTGTTTTCCCTCCAGGTTTTTGGTTCATTGGCCAGCATAAGCCATTTCAAAGTCGACCCCCCCCCCCCCCCCCCCCCCAGTGACATCACAAGAAGAGCTTACCAACACAGATGAATGTAGACGGATCAGCCTGCCAGCCTACCCAGTGGACTGAACCAACCGGTAGAGGACACTCCCACTTGTGACGTCGCTCTGGGGAATCCTTTTGCAAATCAAGATCAGGCCTGGTGGTGAAATAGGGGCCCTTTAAACCCCATCTATGACACAGGACACAGCCATCATTTCATGTGCTCTCATATTGTCCAGGGAAACTGCGCAGCCCGTTCCTCTCCCAGAACTCAAGCGAAGGCGGAGCCACGGGCCCTGAACCAAAGCGTTGTCTCTCGGCCTCCCCTGCTCCGGTGGTACGCAAGGCTCCTAGCTTGTCCTCCTCGTCGACCATCTCAGTGGACCGCGGAGAGATCGCCGCCTCGCCCGTTAGATCGGACCCACCCATAGAGTCTCCCTCCCGTGTGCTCTACGAGAATGACTTCCCACCTGGTCAGCCCACAGGTCAGATACGTACCCAGATACTAATAATAATAACTAATGGTGACCCGCTGTGGAGTTACTCATCAATAAGACAAAGTATTGTTGACGTGGGGCTAACATGTCTCTTTCTTCCCCCTCTTTCTGTCTTTGTTACTTTGCTCCTTCTCTAACCTTTCCTCTCTCTCTCTCTCTCTCTCTCTCTCTCTCTCTCTCTCTCTCTCTCTCCTCTCTCTCTTCCCTCTCTCCTCTCTCTCTCTCTCTCTCTCTCTCTCTCTCTCTCTCTCTCTCTCTCTCCTCCCTCCCTCCCTCCCTCCCTCCCTCCTACAGACAATGCTTCCTCAGAGGACGAATGGTCGGATGAATTTGAAGACGACGATGACTACGATGAACTTGAGGGAGCTTGTAAGACGCTCAAACAAAGAGCATGTGGTCATTTTTTCTGAAGTCAACTACTAATAATTTATCATTGGTTTTTATGTGTTTTTCTCATCGTGTCACTACTGGATCAGATAAGAAAGAAGAGCCGTTGTATGAGGATCTGTACGAAGAGGTTCCAAACGTAGGTTCACACGCCTGTCTCCGTTTTCTCAAGGCTCTCAACATGTGTTCATACTAACCAGAAACCCCCATGCACTCATGGTCACAAAAAGCAATTCATCTCTCCCAGATGTATGATTGATAGATACAATAATCAGCCTATGAATTGTACTCGCCACTGTGATGATCAATCCATCACACATCATCTGAGAGGATACTACTCTCCAGAATACATTTCTGAGGTTAAAGTCTTGAGGTTAACCCTTGATAATGAATAGAACACCTTTTCACATTTCAGTTGACGGTTGAAGACCAAATGCTAAAGGCGAGAGCTCTTTACGACTACCAAGCTGGTAAGATACAGCGATTACACGTCAATTTATGCAACAATTTATAAAAATGGCGACCACCAAATTACATAAAATCATCTCAATTTTGTTTTTCAGTGGATGACACAGAAATCTCCTTTATTCCCCACGACCTCATCACCAGGATCGAGAAGGTGGACAGGGGATGGTGGAGAGGATATGCTCCTAATGGACATTATGGGCTGTTCCCCGCTAACTACGTGGAGCTTCTCTAGCAGGCACCTGGCCAATGTAATGCTCATGTCTCTCGTCTGTTAAAGTCAGCTTTAAATTAATTACAATGCAGCTGTTGGCAACATCTGAGGATCTGAAGTTTTCTAGAAAATAATCCAATATTTTAATTATTATTAGGTTCTGAGTTTGATCCCCAATGTCTACCTGCATGAAGCCTAACCACATGTCTCTGAAATAGTGGAAATACAATGGATTGGTTCTATTTTTAATTTGTGAAAAGAGTATAGGATGCATTGGCTTCCTGAGTAGTTAATAGTATTGGCCCTCTTATAAGGCTGCTACCCTACTACTAACCTGCTCTGGCTGAACATCCCTGGCTGAAAGACGACAGCATGGCCCCAATTTATTTTCATGGCCTTATGATTCAAAATAAGTTTATTGACCCATGAGTATCTGAAGAGTATGAGCCTAATTGTACTATTGCAGTAACAACCATTTTGAAATTAAATGATTGATGACTATTTTTGTCATACAACAAATTACTTTTCGTTTTGAATCCAAATAATACTTTTATATTTTTATATAGAATAGTTGTTCCAGCTTTCTGAGCGCCAGTATAATCGTCACACGCTGACGCGGACGTACACCGCCGCCTACGTCAAAATAAAGCGACGGCGGCTTAAAGTTGTCAAAAAGAAGGGGCAAGATGTCTGCAAGGTTACTGCTCCGTTCTGCCTTTCGGGCAACCACCACATTCCGGGCTGCCATGGCCCCTTCGATGTCTCGTACCATGGCGGCTGGAGGTGAGCTCGGCGCTCAGATCCAGAAACGAGAGGGGTTTGGGTCACAGAGGTAGTTCTGTTACAGGGACGGAGACACTGCGGAAGGCGGAAGGGCTACAGCCTCCTATAGGCCTACCAAATGTGCCCGTTTTAATATTATGTGTAAATAAAGCATAGGTGAAGACGGAAAGTACTATTACATATAACCTATATTACAGTTGTCTCTCCCAGATGCTTACTCTTGCCACCACGAAGCTAAACCATTCCTGTGTAGATGACCGTGTAGTTCACTTTGACCAGACATGACAGATAACTGACTTATGATCATATCGATTCGGTTGCTGACTCAATGCATGATTGGCTGCACAGCAGGGGAAATTCCGATGACTCACTGTACCAACAAGTCTACTTAAATGATTGTGAGGGTTACCAAGCACAAAGCCACATTCTATTTACAGCATTTGAATGTTACAAACCGCACACACACGTGTATAAACTGCAAAGGAGTCGATTGTGATCAATGTAAGTCTACGTATGCTTTAAATAACAGAGATGAGGTTACACCTAATCTCACTAAGAGACATGATCTGACACCAAAACGTTTTAGAAGTGGAGTGCTTGGGCAATGGTTGAGCAATGATTTGAAGCTGATCAAGGTTTCCACATCGAGTGTTTCCACTTGTCTGTGATCAGGTATTCCCACCGATGAGGAGCAAGCCACCGGTCTGGAGAAGGTCATCATGACCGCTGCAAAGACTGGAGCGGTGAGAGACTATTATTAAGAAACACATTAGAATCATTGTCTAGGAAACATTATCCACATATACCATTATCTGTTCAAAGTCAAAACTCAATCTCGCTAGCATTATTTGGGAGAATCATGAACCAATACAATACAAAGGATATCCTGTGCTAACTGTTAATGCAGTAGCCTTATGGATATGGTACATGTACTGTAAATGCAAGGACATGAAATCAAAGACTTCTTCAATAACATGTCCTAACATTAAGGAGCTCATATTGTTGGGATAAGCGCTTCATTCTAACGTCTACCCTCTCAGGACCCCTACAATCTGATGCGGCCCAAGGAATACGCCGGCTCCAAGGCGGACCCTCACATGGTGCCCTCCATCACAGACAAGAGGATCGTGGGCTGCGTCTGTACGTCAATGACATAATCCTAACGCTCATACCGCCGTCTCTCTGTGGTTAATAGTTAGCCTCTGTGTTTCTGCACGTAATGCATATAAAACTAGTCTGATATTTTCCCCTGAAAACCCAAAACAGTTTTATTGCGCTTGCCTCTTCAAGTATGATCAGGAAGACCGACAGGCAAAGCAACCAAACTAGATTATGTTAACGTTTTTGCGATATCCTCCATGAAACAGAATTCCTCTTTATTCTGACTGATCAAAACACATTTGGCTCTTCTTGAAACGGTGTCATGTTGTGGAAGGAAGCAAATCCCTCGATGTAGTGTAATCACCCCGGACTCCTCCTCCAATCCCCCGCAGGTGAAGAGGACAACACGGCCGTGGTGTGGTTCTGGCTCCACCAGGGGGAGCCCCAGCGCTGCCCGTCCTGCGGCGCCCACTACCAGCTGGTGGCCCACGAGCTACCCCACTAACTAATACCACCACACCCCCGTCTCCCGCAGCCCCCTCTTTTACATAGAGCTGTTTATACTCCTGTTATGTCCTTGATTATTCCAAATGTTGTCAGAGCGAAGCTAAGAGGGATTTGACAATGAGGTCATGGATCTTGAAGAGTTGTCTGTGGGACTTGATTTTACTTTTAAACCTCATCTGCTTTCGCATCGGGAGGCCGTGTTGTATTTCAAATATTTCCATTGAATTGCAGTTTACATAGTCGTGTACTGTACCATCTTGCTCTGGGTCCATTTGCTAATATTGAACCAATAAATACTTGACTTCTGTTTTGTTTTTATCCAAACAATTGAAACATTTGAATATAACTTCAGAATAACTTAATGCAATTCCATGTATTTTGATAACTCGTGAAGAGGGTTAGAAACGTGCTGATACAATCCTGTTTCACATCAATTTGGAGATACCTTATGCTCCCCATTTCAGCTTCGTTAAAAGAATACATTTTAAGGTGGCAAATAAATACAAAGGATGAAATCCATACTTTTATAGCCTAAAGGCCTTCTGATTGAGCGTGCACTCGGCGGGGTGAGGAGCTGGTTGGTCTCTGCCGGGGCCGGGACCTTTCAGATGACCCAACTCCTGCTGTGCACGCTTTAACACAGTAGCCCCAAAACAATCTCTTCCTCCAAATTCCGTTTGCTAGTACACCAGAAGTAAAACTTCTGGAAGAATTCCAAACCTTAACTAAGCCAACTATAATGTTTTGCTATGTTTAGAATTTCATCTTACCCATCTGCTAGGCTAAGGCCCAATCCCATTTCTTACCCTTACCCCCAGGGGAGGTTCTACATCCAGTTACGCCCCGGGCAAGACTTCCTCTACTTCATTGAAAACCGCTACACAGCTCGCTTTTTTTTTTTTACTGCTCGTGGCGCCCCCCATGTGATTTGGAGCCCCCCACAAATATGGCACCTCGGGCGGCTGCCTGGTTCGCCCGTGCCTAAAACCACCACTGCTTACCCCTCCCCCTTGTTTTGAAGGGGTAAGCCTTCCCCTTACCCCTTCAAAACAAGCGGGAGGGGTAAGGGGTAGAAATGGGATTGGGGCTTAGAGTTAGACTCCACCATAGAACACAAACCGTAGCCTTCCAGGAGAAACGTTAAAAGGTCAACCTGTCAAAAGATGGCATTTCCATACTTACGATTTAACCGTGAGATTTTGAATTCAAGTACCTTTCTGGATATTAGGCTATCTTGGCTCTAGTTCTGTGTGGTGGACCAATAAAAACATAAGCCAAATACCAATGTTGAAAGTTCAGTATCTTTGATGTGAACATGTTTCCTGAATCAAGTTCCTTTAACGTAACAAAACCTGGACAGAAATCCCTACAGCGCTGTTGAATGATTAATTTGACCAGCCATTTGAATAGAACAAAGACCAAAACAGACTCATGTAGGAGTTCAAGACTTTATTGTTTCATTAAGCACAATTGGACCAGGAGTTAAGATTGTACAGTACATGACAATGTAAACTGCAACACAATGGAAGTCTGCAGAGAGTAAAATTGTGTCCCAAGGTTTTGTAAAACACTAAAAGTTTAAACAAAGCAAAAAACAAAAAAAAAAACACAACAGATGAGGTTGAAAAGTTGATATACGTTCTGTGTTGGAACAAAACCCCCGAGATCAGATCAGACAAAGATAAAATCTTCCTTGGGAGTCGTTCCAACATCATCTGGAATATTTAAGAAGTGAACATTTACGTTAACATGGGTGATAATAGAGGTGTATGCGGAGACGGGGGTGTGGTGGTATTAGTTAGTGGGGCAGCTCGTGGGCCACCAGCTGGTAGTGGGCGCCGCAGGACGGGCAGCGCTGGGGCTCCCCCTGGTGGAGCCAGAACCACACCACGGCCGTGTTGTCCTCTTCACCTGCGGGGAGAGGAAGAGATCGGGTGAGGAGCAGAAACACATGGGCTGCATAGAGAACCCTTCAATCAGGTCCATTTGATATCAATAGCCCTTACTCAGTTAGTCTCCAAGGGCTCAACAAGCCTTACAAAACCCCGGAAGTCCACTATAGGGCAAGGAAGAGCTCTCTAAAACCAAGTTAAGAAGCCATAAGAAGAACCACAGACAGAGGCTTTGTCCTATTTAAATACTATCTATTTTTGAGATGCTTCTAGCAGGTAAAAGACAGTTTGAATAACTAACCAACTCTAACCAATTGGTGCTAGCCTGGTGCTAGTCTGTTTCCTAAATGAGTTGATTGTACATCGACATCTCAGGTAGGAATGTGTAGAGTAAAAAAACTACTGCATCTGTACTCAAGCTAGTGTCAGCTAATGCGAGGAGAAACCCAGCTCGTTGAGGAGAACCGAGGAGTTGGGCGTCTTGCTTTGACAGACTACACCATGAGCTACTGTACAAGCAAACACTAGGAGTTGGGCGTCTTGTTGTGGCAAAAGCTACTGTTGACATTTAATCACTTCCTTATTGTTTTGTTACCCAGGAGAGTATACCCCGTGACTTCTTGTATAACATACGCCTTCTCCATTTCCTGTAAAACTTTCAAAAACCAATGGGTACACGATGCCGCCTGACAATAACCAAAGAGTTGACGTACAGACGCAGCCCACGATCCTCTTGTCTGTGATGGAGGGCACCATGTGAGGGTCCGCCTTGGAGCCGGCGTATTCCTTGGGCCGCATCAGATTGTAGGGGTCCTGAGAGGGTAGGCAGAGGTTTGAGGAAAGACAGACGTGAAAATATCACAAATTGTATTTTGCACTTAAATATATCTTGAGTTAATTTGGGTATTTTTCCTATAAATGTGTTCATTGTGGTTTCCCAGTATCCTACTAGAAACAGAACTATGTTTTCCTGAATTCTTAGGCAGTCTTGTGCACGGAAAACCTCTTGGGACAAATATAACTATCAAAAATAGGACATCCATCACCGTGCAGTACAGATATGCAAACATCCAATTTATGACTTGGTGTTGACGACTATCAAAGAAACTCCATTTCACAGAATGCTTCTTTAAAGTCCCAAATGTTAAATAAATGAAAGAACGAATTAGCCATCAAAGTTTTGCGTTACATCAGCAGCTTCTTCTACACCAGGGATCCACTGGAAACGCATCAATGCTCACCATCAGCAGTGCATCAACTTGCCGCTAAATGTCCTCCCCAAGGCACTATCCCCGATAACTTTACATTTCATAACGTCAGACGGCAATCAAAGTACAAAGAATGATGTAGAATTCACGGGTGAAATCATTTATGGATGGCGTTCCTCTGCCAGAACTAAAAGCGGGCTGGTTGGCCACCCTTCCACACCGGGATCGTGTGCACAACACAGTGTCAGTGCATCTCCTTCCATCCATAATCACAGCAATATTGCCCGGCAGAACGCAAACTCTGAAAAGTGCCCATTAAAACGTGAAGCTCGATGGCTCCAGTGGAGGCGAGCCTTAACAAACACTTCCCAACACAGGGTGAGGGCAGTCTGAGCTGACAGCCTGGATGCAGAGTCCATGGAAGACTCTTAGGGGAATAAAAGGTCTCACCGCTCCCTCCTTGGCAGCCGTCATGATGACCTTCTCCAGACCAGTGGCTTGTTCCTCATCAGTGGGGATACCTGTTAATATATGAAGATTTAAATGCAGTATCCGATAAGGATTAACCAAAATCTATGTTAAGTGGTATGGCATGGTAGGTGTAGTCTGTTCCGCCTAAATAAAACTGTCATCATGCATGAGAATAGAGAATGCTTAATGTAGTGCTCAAATCATTTCTGACAATTTTAGATCTGATACACAAATAAAATGTGTCCATAGCGTGAAATAGCATTTCTCATTATATTGAGAAGGCTGGGATGAACATGGCTCAATCCTTCTGCCCCTGCCAGATATAAGACTAGGTGCCATGAATAGAGACCGCCGTGCCGTATGACAGGGGGATGTTTCTTCAATGTGGTCAAATCCATTTAAAAGTGTCTGGTCCATATTCAGAGCTAGCCACCGCTCGTTTATTTTATCTTGTAGACTCATGGGGGAGCTAGGCCAACAAGGATGCAATTGTATTCTATATACGATTACCTATACATCTATTTTGGTCTGTTATTATAGGAGACATTCGCATTGCCGTTTAAACATGAATACTAATTGGGATCGTTCATATGTAATGATTTACTCTGCGTGCCACGCTACCATGATCCTCATAATAACTTAGTTCAACCTATCCATTCGTCCTGTGGTCAGCTATCGGTACCCTTCAAATAGAGCACGTTACATGCGATTACGGTGACAGCTAAACCATATTAGCAGGGATTCAATGTGACCCAAGTTAGGATGTTTTTGTGGTTGACATTATTGTCTTTGATATTGGCCCAATACAATCAGCCTTACTTCATCTCAATAAGGAACTCCTTCAGTCAATGGCAAGGCATGTCCTTGCCTGGCCTAAACAGCAACCACTACGGTTAAACGTGTGAGATTTGAACCCGCAAAAAGCTTATATTGTATATAAGCGGTACCCGTCTTACCTCCAGCGGCCATGCCCCGGGTGTGGGCGAGGGCCGGGCAGGCCCGGGACACCGTTGCGGCGCGGAGCGCGGAGCGGAGCAGTAACCTTGCAGCCATTTCTTCTTCTTGTTGTACGACAGGACTGTCGCGCTATGATGACGTAGGTTCCGCTATATATCCCTGGTCGCTCAACCTAGAACGTAGAGCAGCAGTTTAAGGAATATTAAAAAATGACATGAAAATATGAGAAAAGGCGTCTGAGTGAAACGATTGATTCACACCAAAAGTTTATTATTTTCTGAAATGCACTTTCCCATTTCCTAGAACATACAGAAGACAGGTATACTCAAAAGCCTGTAGTGAATGGGACCGGGCATCAGGCTCTCCACTAGATCTTTCCATATGATTTAAGATTCAAGAGGGTTGGAGCGTCCATTGTCCGTTCTGTCCACAGTGAAACATCATCTACCCAAAATGTTTATTATTTCGAACCGTATTAAAAAAACTCCCCCGAGTTTTCAGTGGATTGTTATTTAAAGGGAGGCAATAAACAATTTCTTTCTCGGATGTTAATGTTTTTTTTTCATAGTAGGAAAGTTAGATCAAGTCACGTGAAAGGCGACGATGACTTCAGTAGAAAGTCTCTGAAGGCGTTTTAATTGTTTCAAACCTTGAACATCCTCAATGTACCAACAGAGGGCACTCGTCAGCCATATCAAGAGCCATCCAAATCAATATCGTCCAACATCTTTAGCCTTGTAGGGGGCGTGAATTAATAATGCACATTACAGGTTGTTTTATTGTTATCAGTAATTGCACGTTCCTCTACCCAAAATGTGAGCGGTCATTATTTCAGTATTACTTTAGAAAGGCCCAACCGGTAATTTGAATTGTACTAACCTACTGGTTATTAATTTTATTCACATGGATAATTGTTGATAATGCCCCAACAGTATGGCTTTGTGTTATTCTAAAATCAAGAACATTAAAATGACTCGTAATAATGGTTATAATTATGACAGAATCGACCACTCTAATTGTGTTCTAGCTACAGTCTTTCATCTCTTGAAAGAAAGAGCTGATTAATCTTTAATCATAGCAATCAATTAGTCTTGACTCTGGTTGAACAGTTATTGAAATAGATGTGCATGTTAAGACCAGAGACACGATCTTATTTAACCGTAAGAAGTATTGAATGACGTCCATGTTTTGTCATCATTTGAACAAAGAAAAAGTTTCCTAATGATTTTCCAAAAAAAAAATAAAGAAGTGCTTCATAATTTTCTCAACTTAATCTACCGCTAGAATGGCAAGATTAATCAGAAGGTTAAGAATATTTTGCATGAGATAGGACATAAAATGATTACCTTAGAATTTGCCTCATTCAGTTAATCATAGATGTTTGTAACAGAGCCTTTTTATGTATGAAGATGTATGTAGCCTATGACTGGCCCAATGCATATTCTAATGACGGTTTTCATCCAAAGCGTCTTTGTGCATACCTAATAATTCCCTTGGTGTTCAGGGAAAATCTGTAAATACCTGCAATACCTTCATTAATGCCGTCTAAGGCCCAATCCCATTTCTACCCCTTACCCCTCCCCCCCTCACCCTTCCCCTTAACGCTTACCCTTCCCCCTTCCCCTTACTCCTTCAAAACAAGGGGGAGGGGTAAGGGAAAGGGGTAAGGGGTATAAATGGGAGTATGGGTAGTCTTAAATATCGGTAAAGTATGGGTCGTCTTAGTGGGAAGAGTTACATAGGTATTACAGTAATGATTATGACCTATGAACGAAACAGCCACTACATATGTAGCTAATCAGATCCACAGAGGCCTACGGATGCCCTATTCCTCTTGAAATAGTGAACTTGGAAGATAAACGTAGTTTACATTGGTTTTACTATCTTACAAGTTGTTGATTGATTTTCTCTCTCTCTCTCTCTCTCTCTCTCTCTCTCTCTCTCTCTCTCTCTCTCTCCTCTCTCTCTCTCTCTCTCTCTCTCTCTCTCTCTCTCTCTCTCTCTCTCTCTCTCTCTCTCTCTCTCTCTCTCGTACTCTCGCGTGTGCATCTGTGTGTGTGCTCATATGTGTTTGTGTGTGTGTGTGTGTGTGTGTGTGTGTGTGTGTGTGTGTGTGTGTGTGTGTGTGTGTGTGTGTGTGTGTGTGTGTGTGTGTGTGTGTTTGTGTGTGCGCATGCTAATGTGTAGGTGTGCATGTGTATGTGTGTGTGTGCATGCTAATGTGTGTGTGTGTGTGTGTGTGTGTGTGTGTGTGTGTGTGTGTGTGTGTGTGTGTGTGTGTGTGTGTGTGTGTGTGTGTGTGTGTGTGTGTGTGTGTGTGTGTGTGTGTGTGAGTTAACCCGCTGAGACACAGTGTCCATTATTTATAAGAAAGAGAACTGCAGGGTGAATGGTTCAAAAGAGGAGTGTGAATCCACAACCGTGTAGACCCTGTCTGCAACTCAAAATGGCTCACCGTGCCAGTCAGTCATGGCCCCCGGTCGTAGTGAAGCCAGCCCGACCTGAGGCCACCGGCTGGGAGGAAGCTGTAATATCACTCAGTGGTTTCACTCAATGGAGTGCTGTGTATCAAATCTATATCAACGCATGTCGGACTGTCGTATAGTTCATTTAATGGATAATGGAGTATAGATCTATCTTTGGCCAAAAATAGAGGCTTCATCTCCTATTATATATCATAGCAAATGTTGAGACACACAGACACACACACACACACACACGCACAAACGCACACACACACAGACGCACGCACACACACGCACACACACACACATACACAAACACACACACATGTATAAGTCTGAATAAGAATGCAAAAATAAGAATGGAAATAGAATAGAAAATTATAACAATTACATCAACTGCCATAAGAATCATAATCATTTTCAGCAGATAGCATATATAATGGTATTGTATACCCTACACACACACACACACACGCACGCACACACACACACACACACACACACACACACACACACACACACACACACACACACACACACACACACACACACACACACACACACACACACACACACACACACACACACACACACACACACACACACACACACACACACACACACACACACACACACACACACACACACAGCACAGCTGCTGTCCGCACGCTGCTGTGATTTGATCCTCCATACCATGTAGAGGTTCTCCAATCCTGCTCTGCCCTCATCAGGGCTTCGCTCTGCTGGGGCTCGGGTTCTTGGCTCTGGTCCTTCCTCTTGGGTCCTCCTCTCTGGACGCCCTCTGGTTCTCCGGTCTGATCCTCCTCTGGTCCTCCTATCTATAGATGGTATAAAGTGCAGAACGTAGAGCGAAGCTTGTAGCGTGTAGTAGAGAGTATAGAGTGTAGAGTGTAAGGCGTATCGTGTAGAGCATAGAGCATAATGTCTAGGGTATAGAGTATAACGTGTAGAGTATAGAGTATAACGTATAGAGTATAGAGTTTAGAGTAGAGTGTAGAGTACAGAGTATAACGTATAGAGTATAGGATAGAGTTTAGAGTAGAGTGTAGAGTACAGAGTATAACGTATAGAGTGTAGCGTATAGGATAGAGTTTAGAGTAGAGTGTAGAGTACAGAGTATCGAGTGTAGAGTAAAGAGTGTGTAGGCTACACTACAGTATAGATTGAAACCTGTAAAACGAACGAAGATTGCAGTGTCATTATAAGACGAAGGCTGTCTAAAGTGCCCCTGGGTATCTAGAGGAACGTTTAAATCTAATTTATTGTTATGATAAGTATGATCATCCTAGTTTCTTATAGCCAGGTTATAGGAATGGTCGAAGCCAATCATCCGAGAGCAATTATTCAAACGATTTTGTTTTGCGACTTTTTCGGTTTTTGGTTTAATTTCCCAGAGGAGAAAACTCCGGAAAAAACTACAAGGCGATATGTGTTATGGATTAGGAGGGTTTGTTTCTAATGTGATTTTGATCCTTGGCCTAAACGATTCAGAGGTGGTCAGAGCACACAAAAGGCCCAGGAGAAAGGGGACCATTAGGCTAATGACGTTATTAGGGCGCCGGCAGTCAGGGAGACGGTCTGAACAAAGAAGGCTCTCAGAAGACAAATTATCCTGGACCACCTGGAGATCTTTACCTTACAGAAGAAGTTGGTCGCCAGGGGTGGACATGTAGAGTTTCTTTTGTTATGGCTTAGTGGGTTTTGATAGGGAAATAGCTTAATTAAAGAATTTAAATTATGGAGTTAACTAAAACTCCTCTGAATTACAAATTATGAATCATCCAATTTTGCCTTAATTCGTAAATGATGATGCAATATACAAATGAGAATTTTATGTTTTCTTTGTCATTTAAAATAATAGCTATTCAGAAGACTAAATATATATTCATTTATGATTGAATAACCTACTATAAGTGATGAAACAGGATGTAATAGTTTGTGCGTGTCTGTGTGTAGTGTGCATGTGTCTGCGCGTGTGTTCCTGGTGTTCCTGGTCTTGCTTGCTTGCATGTGTGCCTGCTTGCATGTGTGTGTGTTTGTGTGTGTGTGTGTAACTGTGTATGTGTTTGTTTTTGTGTGTGTGTTTGTGTGTGCATACATATGTGCTTGCTTGCATCTGTGTTTGTGTGTGTTTTTTGTATGTTTGTGTGTGTGTGTGTGTGTGTGTGTGTGCGTGTGTTGTGTGCTTGTATGCTCGCCTGAGTGTGTGTTTTTGTGTGTGTGTGTGTGTGTATGTGTGTGTACGTGCGTGTGTCCGTTTTGTGTGTGTGTGTACATGTGTGTTGTGTACATGTGTGAGATTAGACAGTGGTCTTTAGAGGAGAATTAAGTTTTAAATTGATCAAACATCAGAGCTCCTCTGGGTATACTGCAGAAAAAGAATAATAGATTAGTAGATAACAATAGATTAATAATAGCATTATGGGCTTTGGGCAGAAAGATAATATTATGCCACGCTGATTATTCCACCATGATTCTTGTGTTCATTCATAATATTGTCAGATGGCATTTCACTCCATTCAACTCTTCTGAAGTGAAGCCTCTGTAATACCAAGACACAAAGTGTGTGTGTGTGTGTGTTCAAACACACAGCTTTAGATGGGTCAATCTTACGTTGTGTATTGTGAGGCTTTGTCAGAATTCATCCATCCACGGACAGTAGATTCATTTAAGCGCAACATGGAATGGATTGTGAGCTCATGATATGCACCATAACAAAAGCGGCAAAACAATTCAGTTGTTTTTGTCAATCTAGTAAAACGTCTGTTCTCATTTGTGTCATCAGCTTGAATGAACAGCACACAAACAAACTTAATCTGGGTGGTACTGGGTTCGATCCCCAATGTCCTGGAGCCATCCTTGAGCTAGATCCCGTTGCCCCTACCTGCATAAACAACATCAATAAATAAATACGGCCATGCATTATTTATGGAATAGTACCCATGCTCGTAAATAATATCATTTTCTCTCAAGTAAACTCTTCCAGCTAGATACATGTATATCGCTTGCGATTTTATAAATAACGATGTCATTTTTTTTCTTCTTCAGCTAACTTTAAAGAATAAGAAACTTAAGCTTAATCCTGCAGCCGAGTAAAAAGAGCCCCAGGGGGTCGAACCAGTGGTCATTTATTGCACTTAAAAGCGAGTCCAATTCTCGCCTCGAATCTTGTCGCGCATCTCAGCTCGCTCGGCTCGGACGTGTTACAGCAACTAACTCCCCTCATTGGATTCTCAAGTCGACCGGCTCCAAACTGGTGTAGCGCACTTCGTTATCAAAAGCTTCAGCCCTGCCCTCGCGCGACCTTCTGTGAAGAGAAGAAAGAGAGAGAGAGAGAGAGAGAGAGAGAGAGAGAGAGAGAGAGAGAGAGAGAGAGAGAGAGAGAGAGAGAGAGAGAGAGAGAGAGAGAGAGAGAAGAGAGAGAGAGAGAGAGAGAGAGAGAGAGAGAGAGAGAGAGAGAGAGAGAGAGAGAGAGAGAGAGACAAGGGGAGATACAGGGAGCAGTAGAGTGATACAGCGATTGTGATTGAGCAGTATTGTGATACAGTGATTAAGGGATAAGAACAGAGAGAGAGTGATAAAGGTACTGAGGTAAAAAAACAAAAAAAACAAGAGAGCAGAGACAGAGTTCGAGAGCGAGGGAGATGGACAAGGAGAGAGATAGAGATAATGAGAGGGACAGGGAGAGAGATTAGATATATTAAAGGGAGAGGGAGGGTGAGATGGAGTTCAGGAAGTAGAGGGGGGGATAAAGTAATTGAAAGAAAGAGAGGGAGGGAGAGCGAAATAAAGGAAGAATGAGAGAGAGGAAAAGGAAGAGAGAGAGAGAGAGAGATCAGATCAGAAAAGGTTTGAGAGGAACGTTGTGTTTCTTACTCTGCTTCTGTTGCATTCAAGCAGAAGGCATTGTACAATTCTAATCCATCAGATCAATGCTTTCATTTGATTTCCCAGCGGGGTCAAATTCATGTTAACTCGCCACTCATGTGCATATGCCGCAGACCTGCATGTTCCAATCAGAGACGTTATCACCCAAAATGATTTCTTTGACCTCTTCTTGTTGCAGACAAGAATATGATGCCGAACAGTGTGAACAGCTGGCCATAGGGTCAGGGCTAATTGAGCGTGCGTTCCCGTCTTAAGCCCTTGCCCTTGCCCTTGATTGGCTCCTTGTAACATAATATATTATTATGTTTTGTTTCCATTGCACTTTGCTCTGACAAAAAAAAAAACCAACTGTCTCACGTCGGTGTAAACCCAGCTCACGTTCCCCCGTAGGCCTACGTCTCAGTGACGCCGTGCACTAATGGGCCTTTTCCCCCAGCCGGTACGCTTCAGATCCCGCACTCCTCAGCCCAGTAGTGAGGGCGCGGTATAACCGGTTTGAACCGGATGGCGATAGCCGTGGCAGCTACGTATCGTGACCTGATAGGAGCCCGACACATTGTAGCCTGCTAATATACCAAGGAAAAATAAGAAAGCGACACATATTGAACAAAGAGCAACAATGTAGGACGTCCTCCAAGTTGGACGTCAAACCTTTACGCGACATTTTCTTCAATAAACAAAGCGTTCACCTTTGTCCCGAAATAACTTGCGCATAGGCCTACTGTGTTATGTGTTTGTTATTCGCCTGGAAGTGACGATTCTGTCTACCAATCAACAGACGGCGTGTGTTGCTCGAACTTGCCGGCACCCTTTCAGGCGTCTCAGTACCCCAACGGAGGAGTACTGCAAGACGAGTACGGCTCCAAATGGCTCAGTCCACGTTTTGCGGTGGAAACGCAAACCGTGCCGTACCTTTGCATAATGAACCTACCCGCACCCTCCGGTGGAAATGCGCCATGAAGTCCCTTTCACCCTGGACACAAAAAAAAAGGAACATCTGTATTTTTTGTCTTTGCTCTTTGTTACAATCACCATTTATTCCCGGGCTAATGACTGCAGTAGTTATGGGTATTAAACGGCTTCAGCTTAGTTGGCTGTCATTCATAAGAACGTTGTGACACCCGGGTTGACATCGTCGCCCCTTTGCCCGGAGCTGATGCTGGGAGGGACTCTGTAGTCACTGTTGAGCTGCGGATCCTGTCTCGGTCTCTGTCCAATAATCACTCCAATGCTCCAAATGGCTCGGCACTGAGTTTGAGTAAGGGACAGAAAATTTAATGAACAGATCCAAAAAAAAAGATCAAAATTGGGCTGGCCCTCCATAGCCTACTGATTTATAATGTTAAAACTCTGCACAACTGTCATCCCTCAATCTTTAAGGAATGAAGTGCAAATATTGAACAGAAAAATGAAGAGGCGACGTTGAGACACATTCAGTAGTTCTCTATAAGGTTGAATTAATTTGCATAATAAAAAAATGTCTTACATGAAAATCACTACACAGAGTCGAATACGTAACATTCTATAGGATAGTATATCTACTTTTCTACCTCTCCCATTCAGACTAAACCAACAGGCTCAAACACCCCCATTCCTTCCTGCTTTCACGTGGCCGAGATAACAAGTAGCGCTCGTTCACATGAATGCTCGTTCACGGTTGGCTTGTTTAAAGACCCTCCATGAATCCAGGAAGCTCCGGGGACACCCATTAGCATTGTCAGATTGTAATTTTTCTAATTCGTGTTGAGCTCACGGTAAATGCTTTTCGGCATAATCATCTCAACAAAGTCATTTCGTCTATTTGTTTAGTGAAGCTAGGATAGACGGTAATCATGACCACCCAGACCAGAATTCCTTAAGTCAATTAGGCCTACTGTAAAGATCAGGGGTAGTTTTCTTGCTGGCATATATGGTAAATGGACTGTATTTATACAGCGCTCTCCAAAGCCCTTTATTAATAATAGCCTCTGACATTCATTTACCCATCCATGCACACATTCACACACCGACGGCAACCATGCAAGTTGACAGCCAGCTCGTCGGGAGCAGGTGCCTTGCACATCGACACTCGGAGGAGGAGCCAGGGACCAAACTACCTTGCGGTTACCAGCCAAGTCCTTCTCCCTCCTGAGCTACTGCCGCTTGTTTGGCACAACAGCCATTTATCGTGTTTTTGATAGGCATGCCCTTCACTATTGGTTGTCAGCGAGTATGTCCCTGCTCCGGTTGGTGGCGTCCTCTCTTGCACAGTAGGCTAGGCCTACTCTATAATGCACGTACGCGCACAAAATACTGCATGCAGTCACGGTGGAAGTGAGCTCAGAGATGTTTCCTCTGGCAGTAAACTCTGGGGTTTTACAGTTGCTTTTTTTGCTTCAGAAAACCAACTGGCTCCCAAATGGATTTTCCTTTAAAGGCGGTGGCTCTTTGGAGGATAAATAGATCGGCACGTCTTGATGTAGTGCAAATCGGTCCCCCTGGGTAAAAAGAATAACGAGAAGGGAGGGAAGGGAACCCATCATACTTAACCATAATGCATCCCATTTTCCAACACCATCAACCTTCTCGTCGTATTTCATATTTCTGTAGGGGTGGTGCCTTTCCCTGCAATACCAAACCAACCCGGTTGCCGTAACAACCCTCCGAATCCCGCTTTCATCCTACAATTAGAGAGATTCTTCCACCCACCACTTCAAAGGGCACTGGGTTATGGATATGTTTGTGTGTGTGTGTGTGTGTGTGTGTGTGTGTGTGTGTGTGTGTGTGTGTGTGTGTGTGTGTGTGTGTGTGTGTGTGTGTGTGTGTGTGTGTGTGTGTGTGCGTGCGCGCGCGCGCGCGCGCGCGCGTGCACGCAATTTGTCATGGAACTATAACCGGGAAGAGATCCGGATCGTAACATATATTTCATTATCTCTTTCATTTTTTGCCATTCTGCCATCTCCTTTAAAAATACTCCTTTGTCAACAGAAACCAATAGGCATGAGTCTGGTGCGCTGCTGCCGCCTGCCAAGTTTTTGCGTGGATTTATTTGCAGTGTGAAGGCCAAGTTAGGCAGAGCGGAACACAACACGGGGCTGGCAATAAAGGCGTTTTTGGATCAACACTTCCATCCGTTTTTTATAAAGAAATACAGGGAATTGGTCTAGCCGTCGTTTCTTTTATCGTAGGCCTATAACGTGTTCGACGGCTGAGACTTCCGTGTGACTTCTCTGCGGTTGCCGAAACGAGGATTTGTTTGTTCAACCAAAAATAGAATTTCACTTATAGAATGTAAATTAGATAATTGAACTGGTAGAATGTAAGAGGAATCATGTATTTGATCAAATGGATACATATTACGCAAATATATGTGTGGATGTAGAGCTACAGAATGCAACTGGTGTGCAAGAATGAGAATACGGATGGTGCAAAATGTACAGCTTGTGACAGATAGAACTGATAGAACATATCACTGATGTAGTGCAAATTATGAAATATTGTGAATATAAATATGATGATTTAACACACAGAACATAGCGTACCTGATGTAACTTGTAGTGCGTGAATGTCTTTAAAGTCTATTGGAGGGGCTGGGGGACGCTGGTACCTTTGGCACTTCGTACCAGTGTAAGCTTTGGCACTTCGTACCAGTGTAAGGCACTACATGTAACAGACCTTATAATGCAGTGCTTCCTGCGCTCATATACAGAAAGAAGATGGCCATGGCCTGCTGTCTGTGCCCAGCCATTGGCTCATATTAGTTCCCCTCTTCCCACAGAACTCGGACCAAATAGACTTCCTGAGTGTGTGTGTGTGTGTGTGTGTGTGTGTGTGTGTGTGTGTGTGTGTGTGTGTGTGTGTGTGTGTGTGTGTGTGTGTGTGTGTGTGTGTGTGTGTGTGTGTGTGTGTGTGTGTGTGTGTGTGTGTTTGTGTGTATGCCCTTGTACAACCATCTGCGTTTGTGTGTGTGTATCCTCTTGTAAAACCATCTGTGTGCGTGCGGATGTGTGTCTGTGTGTGTGTGTGTGTGTTTGTGCGTCTAGGTGTCTTTGTAAGCCCATCCATGTGTGCGGTTTTGTGTGTTTGTGCATGCATCTCTGTGTTTGTGTGTGTCTGTGCGCGTGTGTGGATTTGTGTGTGTGTGTGCTCTTGTACACCCAGCTTTGTGCATATATGTGCATACACGCCTGTTTTTGTGTGTGCTTATGAGTGCATGCAGCTGTGTGTTTGTGTATGTGTGTGTTTGTGTGTGCGCAAGTTTCCATCTGTGTGTAGTATACCAACAGAAGGACAGGCACAAATACTGAGAGGAAATAGACCCTGGCCTGCGAGGTCAAATGCCCCTACCATTACCAGCGTGTCGTTTCATCAGAGTACACGGTACATTCCCAGCGTCATGAATCCGTCTGGACACTGTCACACAGGTAACAGTGATCTCATGCGAGGCTGTAGAAAATGGAGAGTGGAACAGTTCATATGTGTCGCATAGTGAAGTAAAGTAAACATCTCTGTATTTTATTAAAGAAAATAATTATTGTATTTTGTAGAGGATTTGTAGTGCATTTTAAGACATATTATTACCACTATATAGTCTATGTGTTGTTAAATCAATGACAACGTCTATAAGAATGCTAAACGCTCTTGAATTCTTGGGGCCTGGAATGTACAATAAAAGTCTCATCGATTGCATAGACTGCAGAGAATGTGGACGCACAATTTGAGCAGCATTCACGAAACCGGAATAAAGGAAGTGGTTACAAGGAAAAATACAGTGTTTAAAGCTGCTTGAAAGATATAAACCGTAAAAACGATGTTGTTAAAGGTTTTCTAACACGAATATGAGTTCCCCTAGCCTGCCTATGGTCCCCCAGTAGCTAGAAATGGCGTTAGATGTAGCTGCCTGAGGCACCACCGTCGCGAGGCCCCCCCCCCCCCCCCCCCCCCACGGGGCGGTGGTGTATCGGCACTGCCCGCTCCAGAGACGGTGGTGCTTCGGCAGCAGGCAGCAGGATTTCGGCAGGAGACAATCGCTGTCAATAATCCCTTTCTCCTCCGTGTCGCGGTTCAGTCTACTTCAGATTGATGTGGAAGTGGAAGAATCAGAGACGTCGGAGAACCCGACGCAGTCGTTTGAGATTCATAATATCGTCTGGAGGCTCACACACCTTTTAGCCATGATAGTATATATATTATATGATACCTATGTATAATATGATATTATTTAGATATAGAGCTCCAGGACTACTGCCGGAGCACCCGGAGTGTTCTAGAATATTTACAGAACACGGCCAAAAGCTGTGTGCGCCTCGCCATTGCGATACATCCACTGTAAACATGAGCGCATGGTACCGTAGCCGCAAGCTGCTCAGGGCCACACCCCCAGCCTCCACCTTGACCCGCCTCTAAAAAAACGGCACGTTTGTGGAAAGCTCATTGTGGGACTGGCTCGCACTGGCTTTAATTCTGCACCAAGAATTTCTTGAACGTCTTCAAATACTGTATTAGGGGCCCACTAAATTATAGGCATCCATAAAGTAGCATGCCATGAAACCTTTAATCAATACAAAGGTTCATCTTGACCTGTGTACAAAAGAAGAAAATGGAAACTCTACGTTAAAATGTGCAACCATAATGTCATGTTTATTCTATTATTGACCCATTATAATTAACGTTTTGCTTCCCCACAACTGGCAAAAGACACACACAATCAAAGAAAACAAGCGTTTTCTCAGTGTTTCACAGTGCCGACCGTCTTTATATTTAATTCTTGAGACCTTTCCCGCCGGACACTTAAGAGCCCATCTACCGGCGCCATGACACGGCCTCAGAAGAGTCCAGCTGACCCCCCACAGTAACCCCAGATCTGGACGGATGGACGGACAGGCCGATGATGAGGATGAGAATAGGGGGGGGTGTGGGGGGGGTTGTGGGGGGGCGATGAGAAAGAGAGAAGGAGAATATATGAGATCAAGGGTGTTTTTTAATTTGTCATCGGCACAGCATAACTCAGGGTCATTTATCGCGGTAAAAAACGATGGCAAGAATAGCAGCACTATATACGGTTCAATATAAAAGAAAACCTTGGTGACTTCCGTGCATTTACTCCGTCAGTGTAGCGCTCCTCATGTCCGTCGAGGTTAGGGACAGAGTGCGGTCGCTCCTGAGAGAGCCTCCCAGTTCGAGGTAGCGCTGCTCACCTCCGACTGTGTAGAGAGGTGTGGAGGGAGGCGGTGGGCGTTGTGCATCATTGTTGCATCCACCTTTATAGTCAGTGATGGATCACAGTCCACACACAACATGCTTCTTGATGGACCACGGTCCACATGACGTGCTTCGTGGGGTCACAGCTGGTGTAGAGAGACTTAGCCCTGTAGTCTCTGTCGGGGTCTCTGATGGGCTTTGGGTGAGTCATTTGCCATTTTCCTCGCGGCCTCTCGGTCCTCGGAGCAGAGGATATTTTTGCGTGCGCGCGCACACACACGCACGCACACACACACACACACACACACACACACACACACACACACACACACACACACACACACACACACACACACACCACACACACACACACACACACACACACACACACACACACACACACACACACACACACACACACACACACACACACACACACACACACACACACACACACACACACACACACTTAACCATTGACCCAGGGCTTTTGGTGGGGAAAAGTCCAAACTTGGCCTTACGGGAAGATATCGTCAACGCACTTGCGGATTTAGATAAGAGTCTGTGCGTTCATCAGCGTCCAAATCAGCTGCAACACACAACATCTGCCCCTCTTTGGCTTTTCTAAATAGCCCTGAAGATTGGCAGTGGATCCCTCACTGCCCGAATCATTCTTTATTTTCTGGATGATGTGTGTAGAGCCCTTTTCCCCGTCTGAACTCGGGACGGCATCCAGAGAATCAGAAACATTGTCCAGAGTTGCCCATTCACACATCGAACAGGATAGAGTCCACGTCAGAAGCAACCTCACATCCTGCAAGTACTCTGTTTTGGTTCAGGCCCCTGAGTAGAGCCTTCAGGAAGCCTTGGCATGACGCAAAGGGTATGCTGCAGAAACCTGCAGTGTTGGTTGACAGCACATTGAAGACGGAGGACGAGACGACAGAGTCATCCATCAAGATGAAACGTTCATTATTATTTTGTTACATTGATGTACATTTTTTCATTTTTATTGTATTTTGGCCGTCTACAGTATTGAATTCTTCAGGTTTGGCGCTTGTCGCACGATCAAAACCTCATCAGTATATAGCTGTGAATTCTCCTTCTTTGCATTTACGGCCACCTGTACCGCCCCCGAGTTCTTAGAACACGATCTAACTGTGAATTCTCCGAACCGTGACCTGCTCTCGTCTCACACATGGGCTCAATCGGGTGGTACACAGACTTGTGAGACTGGCGGCCAAAAAAAAATCAGTTGATCGTCTGGTCCAACTGATAAAGACATCTGCGATCTCCCAGAAGGCTCCTGGGGGAAATGTCTTTGATAAGTTCAGGGTTACAGTGCACATATGAAAGAGGCTTAGGCTGGAAGGAGAACCTCTCTCTCCCTCTCCAGTCCAGCTGCTGCACTCTGGTACATTCTCCAGGAGATAAAAGAGGACGTTTGCGTAATATCGCATGTGTTTGGTTATTCCATCTGAAATTTGAATAGAGAGGGAGGAAGACAGGACGATGGGGGGGGGGGTAGAGAGAGAGTAATATGGGGGGAGAGAGAGGTAGAGAGAGAAAGATAGTGGAGAGAGAGAGAGAGAGAGTGGAGAGAGAGAGAGAGAGAGAGAGGGGGAGATAGAGGTAGGAGGCAGGGGGGTGGCTGGGGGCATGCAAATGCACAAACACACACATGTTCAGACATGTGCAGTCAGCATGAACTGAGTCTCCGGGAGGAGGGAGGGAGAGAGAGAGAGAGAGAGAGAGAGAGAGAGAGAGAGAGAGAGGAGAGAGAGAGAGAGAGAGAGAGAGAGAGAGAGAGAGAGAGAGAGAGAGAGAGAGAGAGAGAGAGAGAGAGAGAGAGAGAGAGAGAGAGAGAGAGAGAGAGAGAGAGAGGGAGAGAGAGAGGGAGCTTTGTGCAGGGAGGAACAGACAGACAGCTGGTGTGATGTGATTCTGGCGCACCGACAGTGTCTGTGCTCTGCCACAGGTGATAGTAACGAAGGGGTTTCAATCCATCCCTCATTCAATCGTCATATTGGATTCCTATAGCAGGTTTTAGAAACACAATTGTACAGTGCATAAAAAAAAACAATACCAAATCAGCCTGACTGCAGTTGGCACGTCATCATGGGGTCCACAAATAACACACAAGACATGAACAACACGACAGAACTGTAAGCAACCAAACCAATGAACACAATCATATCCACGGCAATGGAGCTCACATTAGGACCAAAAAAGAATGTGTGAATACAAAACAATGCAAACGCAAGAAAATTAAAATAAAAATGCACGTGGAAAGAAAAAAGACATAAGGGATGATATTACAGCGTGCTAAGACAAGGCTATAAGAACGACAACCAGGAGCCGGGAGATAAGAGCGGGAGCGTGGGGGGAGGCAGGCTGCTCTGTCTGGGCTTGGGAGCAGGGACAGACAGGGCTGGGGAGCAGGGACAGACAGGGCTGGGGAGCAGGGACAGACAGGGCTGGGGAGCAGGGACAGACAGGGCTTGGGAGCAGGGACAGACAGGGCTGGGGAGCAGGGACAGACAGGGCTGGGGAGCAGGGACAGACAGGGCTGGGGAGCAGGGACAGACAGGGCTGGGGAGCAGGGACAGACAGGGCTGGGGAGCAGGGACAGACAGGGCTGGGGAGCAGGGACAGACAGGGCTGGGGAGCAGGGCGAAGGGAGGGCGCAGGGAGAGCTGAATCACCGGGGGAGGAGCCTGTCGCTCCAACAGTCAGGGTTCAGTCATTCGGAGCCAGAGGTGGCCACCATTGACGGTGGCATTTACGCTACTGACGAGATGATTTAGTGCAGGTGCACAGCTGCGTGTGTACCGGTGTGTGTGTGTGTGTACCGGTGTGTGTGTGTGTGTGTGTGTGTGTGTGTGTGTGTGTGTGTGTGTGTGTGTGTGTGTGTGTGTGTGTGTGTGTGTGTGTGTGTGTGTGTGTGTGTGTGTGTGTGTGTGTGTGTGTGTGTGTGTGTGTGTGTGTGCGTGTGTGTGCGTGCATGCGTGTGTGCGCGCGTGTGTGTGTGCGCGCGCGTGTGTGTTTGTGTTTCAGTGTTCCAGTTCTGTGAATAAATGCTTGCTAACTGGTATGGAAATCAATGAGAGCAGAAAATAACATCAGAGGGGAACAAATTAAAACCAACAGCAAAAACAACAACAACAACAGCACAGTGGCAAGAATACATCCACAAATGATAAGGAGAACATGGAGAACAAATTCTCTGAGGGAGGGTACTGATGGGATTGGTGAGTGAGTGAGTGAGCTAGTTTTTGCGTGTTTGAGTGAGTGTACGAGATCCACAGAAACCTTGGCAATATTTGTATGCAGAGTTTTCAAAATGACCACAATTTCTCGCCTGTATTAAAACATGCATTTTTAATGGATGGAGATTTTCCAGGCCTTAATGAAGCCAACAGGAGAGCCTTGGCTGCCCTTACCCGCTGACTCGGTTCACCAGAATGTCAGCGCACATGCAGTAATACAGTCGCTTGAAAGAATACTGCAATATTGGTCAGCATGGATGAGGCAAGATGAGTATAAAGGAGAGGCCGGTAGCTTGCAGATTATACGATTTCGACTACTGCAGTGTCATCGACCGGGACCTTACAAAGCAATCAAACTCGAAGAGAGAATTTGAATTGGTTTGTGAGGGACAAAAGGAACGATTTTTTTTTTTTCAAACTTCAGCATTGGAAGAATCAGACAATGATAGATGACAATGACATTTAGAGTAGAGTTAAGGGAATTGTGGGCATTGGTTGTTTGGATTCCGGAGGGATTAGAACAAAAGCACCATGTATGTACCATCAGCATTAATGAAAACATAACTTAACCTCCTGGAGTGATGTACAGTATATAAACCCATCACCCCAGTGTCAACATTTGTATTGTGAATTACATAACGCCAATGGTTTAACAATATTATAAATTACATTTGAAGTAAAGGTTAGTTCACTTCAAAAGTAGATCTTAAGGCAAGGCAAGGCAAGGCAATTTTATTTATATAGCACATTTCATGCCAATGGCAACCCAAAGTGCTTTACACAAATACAATGAAGTGTTTCCCATAATAAAAGGAAGACAAGACATAATATAAAAATTAAAATGTATAAAATCAGATAAAAAAGGGTTTTGTAGACAGAGTGGGAGCGATAAATCATTCTCCTGAGCACTTATTTTCAAACAAACAGGATCTTAGCACTTGAGTAATGACCTGGAAATGAGAGATACTTGAAACTGCTTGTACAAGAAAAAACACAGGGGCTACAAACAGTAGCGATGGTAAACCCTCGATCTGATAAATGCCTAGACTCTAGCTTGTGAAATCTGGAGCTAGTTTACTCCAGAGCTGATAAACCCTAGATCATACAAGCGTCTAGACTCTAGCTTGTGAAATCTGGAGCTTGTAAACTCTAGAGCTGGTAAACAACACAGCTTGATAACCCAAGAACCGGTGAACTCTCCAGCTTTTCAGTTCTAGAGCTAGTTTACTCTAGAGCTTACAAACGTCAACACTCTAAAGCTTGACTCTAGAGTTTAAACTCTGGAGCTCGTGTATGCTAGAGCTTTTGAAATCATAGAGCTTAGAGATGCTTAGACTCTCGAACTTGGAAAATATGGAGCTTGTAAACTTTAGCTTTCTTCTTTGTTTAGGTTTGCATTAGCTTTCTGCTAAATCTTGAATACATTGCACTTTATTTATTTTACTTTGTCTTTTATTTTCTGCTACGTATCTTTTTTATTTCATTATTTTCTTCCATTTTATGACGATGTTTTTCTACGTGAAGCACATTGAAATCTACTTCATGTACGAAAAGTGCTGTATAACCAAAGTTGCCTTGCCTTGCCTTGCCTAGCTTGAGAGCACAAGCTCCTAAACCCCAGATATTGCAAATGATAAGAGTTTGTAAACTCGAGAGCTGGTGGAAGGTTCAAAACAGCACGAGCCAGTGCAACGTGCGGCTCCCCACACCTTCTGCTGCTGTGCTGCTGGAATAGGGCAGTGGAGACTAAAGTCCTCCAGCAAACGCTGAAATCCTCCCCCCCCCCCCCCCCCCCCCGTGTAGAGTTCTCCTTCAAAAAGCTCCTTCGGAAGGAAGGCGCCTTTATCTCCCCTCTTCCCCGGGCCAGAGATAAGCTCTTTATTCAGCCCTAAAACACAGGAAATCGACACCATGCATCACTCTGCGATTCCTGCGTCTGCATGCAAGGGTGGCGGTTATTCTGGCCCCCGGGGAGGGAAGTGCTTCACAATGCACTGCTGAGGCTGTACTTCTCAAAATCCCATTAGAAAGGGCGGCTGGGGGTCTGGTCTGGGGGGGGGGGTTGGGAGGGGGAGAGGGGGATGCTACCTCGCCAGAATCCAAAGAAAAAATATGTTTTTTTTGCATGCGGTGCAACGATAACACTCAACAAAGATGCATGCATTTGCGCTGGTTCAGATCGATCATTCATTTGTTTATTAGGTTTATTATGTCGCAACTGTGGGCCACGGGATGAGAACGATGTCTGATGGTCCTCACTTCCTCAGTAAGGCAAGCGATGGAGTGTCTCAAAGCCCTCAAAGAGGGCAGCCTAATTGGGGAAACATGTCAGGGATGTCACTCTAACCAAGGGGCTAGGAGTGCCCTTGACCTGGTTGTTCAAGTGGCCTGGGATGCTTGGGGATCCACCTCTTTAACCGTGCTTCAGCCAATCATGAAGAGAAGCAGTCTGCTAAGGAACAGCTCATTGGACACAACCCCTTACATTCGGATTGGCTGCTGCGCACATTTTATTTGGTTTGACTTCAGGTCACCTCAAGACGCTGTTACTTTGGAGTATTTGAGGGCAGGGCAATGGAGATGAGACACAGTTATCTGTGATGCAATCGTATTTATTATATTAAAATGAAATAACGTATCCAAGGGGAAAGACATGAGTGGTGGTTCTTTTTGCTTATAGCATCAATGGACAGTTTTTGCATACATTATTCATCCTGACTTTAGTTTTCTGAGTGGTCAGAAGTGTCTAGCGTCCCAATGAATTTCAAAGCAGCAACTTCCATATTGACGAAGCCCACGTACATCATCATGGCACACACACACATATATATATATACATATACATGATTTTTCTATGTTGTCATTATTTAGAACTTTTCTAAATAATATTTAGAAAAGTTATATTTCGATTTATTTCCTTTTGTCACTTGACAGATACATAGATAGACGTATTTTCTTTGTGTATCACACTACTGCGTCTTTAATGAGCTTGCCCGTGTGTCGGTTCTCTCTGAGAGTGGAGACCGGAGACGGAGAAAGGAAAGGTCACCTCAGAGGTCAAACTTAAAGATCTCTTCAGAAGGGCGCTCAGCCCCCAAATGCTAGGGAGATCGCAGGAGGTCGTCCGCGTCCAAAAGTCAGTCTTCCCCTCGCAAAAAGCTCCCTTGACCTTTTTTGCGCAGACGTAAAAAATAACCTTAATGACCGCTTGAGGAATGTACACTATCATCTTGTCGAGGAAAATGGTAACCCAGCAACTGAGAATCAAATGGAAAACAGTATTCTAAGCTCAAAGGGCTCATGTCAATGTGACACATGAAGGGAATGGTGAAACTATACAAACTTCAAAGTGACTGGGGCTCACCTTTCAACCTCAAAAAAAGCTTAATTGGCGTATATATTTTGAGTGGCTTCACATT
Source organism: Melanogrammus aeglefinus (assembly GCA_900291075.1). Classification (NCBI taxonomy): domain Eukaryota; kingdom Metazoa; phylum Chordata; class Actinopteri; order Gadiformes; family Gadidae; genus Melanogrammus; species Melanogrammus aeglefinus. Next base: position 167,678 of record OLKM01001094.1, read on the forward strand.
AAATCCTCTTCAACGTCCGAACATCAGCGATTGATTTGATGAAACAGTGCTAGTGAACTTCTGACTGTAAAGCTGAGCTTCGTAGGGATGTAGACATTTCTAATATTCATATCAGCAGTGTGATCTCTGCTGGTATGGGCCTCCATAATGAAACAGGTGCAATGCAAGATACTTGCTTAAGGAGCCACATGTTATGCAGCAAAGAAAAGACAGGATGTAATCAATGTTTATGAATGAATAATATTGGCCACATGAATATATACACAACATAACACATTGTGTATTGTAATAGCCATGCTATTGGCTAATTACTCCCTGATTCATCGTTCCTGGAGGCAAAATCTTCTTTTTCAGCCAAGGTTCTGAGACCTGCAAAGACACCTTCATACAAATACCTCATCAATCCATAGCATATAGCACAGGGTAACAGGAAATTAAGAACTGACCAGGGTTATCCTGAGCATTCATCAACTGGATGCGGCAAAGCCGCAATGAGTTCAGCTCTAACTGAAAACCTAGCCCTAAACCCTAAACCTAGCCCTAAAGCTAGTCCTAAACCTAGAGTACACCCTAACCCTACACCTAGCCCTAACCCTAATACAAATGGTAATAAATAAGACTATGTTGTCATTTTGTGTTCAAAAGATTTAAGATCTATATCAATTGTTTATTTAAATTTTAATTATTCTTGTTGATATGAAGGTTGATATCTGCAGTCGGGTTATTTGGCACAGGGATGGTTGGAGTGGGCATGTTATTGTTGAACTAAATTGTCATAGATTCTGTCTTGCGTGCAGCTTGGAAAACCTCTGGGGACCGTGTGCCATTCTAGTCTACATTGCATAACATCTGTAGGACTGTGACAGAGGACGCTATGCGGCGACCACACGGTCATTTAGACCGACGCTTTCACGTTCCTAACCCTCATGAGTTTCACCGAAACTCTCCTCTGATGTCCCCAATGAAAAGTCCCCTCACACTTGGATTGTGAATGGTAATGCTTCCAGCGGGTGTCACGTTATCCCAAAGGCAATATTGTTGTGTTTCTGTCGCGGTTCTCGCTATAGGCCTACGCGTGTCAGTAGATCCACCTCTGTTTTGTTCATAGCTGACTTGAATAAAAACAAAAAAAAAAATCAGGGCGCATTTATTTGATTTCCCTCCTTTATTGTTTTTGCTCTCCCATCATTGAGACACCTGCGAGACACACACAGCCTCTCTAAACCTACTGCGCAACCGCTCGCTCCCCGTGCCAAACTTAACGCGCGTCTCCGGCGGAGCAGCCGCCGTCATCCCACGGTGCCTTTTGAGGCGGGAAAGAAAAGAGGCAGAAACAGCGCGGTTTTTTTTCACACGCGTTTTGCGACACGCAGCTCCTCGCTGCTGCTGTAGACCGCGAGAGTCCTGTCTCCTCGACGCTCCGATCGCACACAGGTAAGTGATCTCGTCACCTGGTGATAACTAGGCTATCTATGTTTTAATTCGGCGTGGCGCGGTTTAAGAAACAACACCAACAGGAGTTGTCCTACAGCGGGGGCTTCCCATCTGTTTGGAGATCAAGAGATCAGGCGCCTACTGTCACAGCGGTAGGGTCGCGGGGGGTATGGTCCAGAGGACAGGCCTATCTTATTCAATATTACCAGCTGATGGGGTTTAGGAGCCAATAATGAAGAGCGGGATAAGCGGGTCGAGAACAATTTAATGTTAGGACTTGGGCATGTAGCGTCTTATGCATCGCGTCAGGGACATTGATGAAGCCAGAGGAGGATAACTGGCCGATGTGGAGAGTTATTGGCATATTTCAGTGATCGTTTTTGGAAGCCCTGCCTAAAATTGACACTTAAGTAGCAGTAATTAGCTACGGGGACAGCTGGAGATAGATAGATAGATTAATAGATTGATAGATAGATAGATTGATAGATTGATAGATTGATAAATTGATTGATTGATTGATTGATTGATTGGTATCTAGATAGATGTGTAGGCATATGTAAATAACAACAATAATCAAATTTAATAAAAAAAAGTAATCAAAGCCATGTGTAATTAAAACCTGTTCTCTTGCTGTTACGTGATACAGTTAGATTAATTTTACAGTTTAAAACTCTAACTCTCTTTTGTTCTCTTGCTCTCTCTCTCTCTCTCTCTCTCTCTCTCTCTCTCTCTCTCTCTCTCTCTCTCTCTCTCTCTCTCTCTCTCTCTCTCTCTCTCTCTCTCTCTCTCTCTCTCTCTCTCTCTCTCTCTCTCTCTCTCTCTCCCTCTCTCGCTCTATTTCTGTTGTGGCGCTTTATATGTTGCTGCTTGTGTGAAAGCATTTCACAGTGATTTGCTCTAGACAGAGGCGAAGGTGAAGTTAACACGGTTTTGTGATCGGGATCCCGACACATTTCATCCCATGCCATTGTTTGGAATATTGTCATCCCTAGTTTTCCTGAATGAATAGTGGTTGTTGTGTTCATTGTTAAAATATCTGTGAAAAACCAAGCACTTCAAGCAAAGAACTACCGAAAAAATAAGTTATTAATTATATAAATTATAAATTAATTTATTTTGGACCACTTTATTGGCCATTATTGTATTCTTAGATTAGTATCAAGCTATTCAACTTGTATTGCTCCTTTTCAAATTGTCTTACCAAATATCATAATATCAGACAAATTGCGGATTGCAGATATCCCCAAACCAGACCAACAATTCATGCTGAACTAAAACTCAAAGCCAAATGCTTTTGTATTATCTGTCATATTTGCTGGACCAGATAGTGAAGGACAATATCAAAAAAACAATAATAATAATAATAATAATAATAATAATATATATATATATATATATATATATATATATATATATATATATATATATATATATATATATATATATATATATATATATATATATATATATGCATATATATATATATATATATATATATATATATATATATATATATATATATATATGCACCGCATGCATATGTAGTGGTGGTTGGACAAAGCCTTCACAGTACAGTATATATAAAGTGGATTGGATAGTATATATATACTTAAGATATCAGGTCCAGCATAGATAGAGAGAGAGAGAGGGAGAGAGAGAGAGGGAGATATATATCCTATCTCGTTGGTCAAAGGCTTCCCCCCAGTAGAGTATTGTTATAAGCAGCGGGGGGTCCTGGATGGCGGCAGCCTGTTAGGCGTAGCCCTATAGAGAGCTGTCTGATCCCTGCTCTCACCTGCTGATTACTGGAGCCAAGTGAGAGCCCCCCTTACTGTGGGGGGGGGGGGGGGGGGGGATTGGGGTGTTCGGGGGGTGATTGGGGATCAGGTAGGCTGGACGATAGGAGATGAGAAGTCAAGGGGAGACCAAACGAGCCGATACGGAGAGGAGAGGATCAGAGGGGAAACCAGAGGAGGGGGAGAGGGGCATGGAGAGGGAGACGCAACACAATGAGATGAGATGGGGTGAGATAAGGTGTGATAAAGAGAACAGCCAGAAGAACAGAGGAGAAACAGAGGAGAAGGGTGAGGCAGCAGGGTGGGCTGGGAGAGGGGAAGGGGAGGGGAGGGGAGGGGAGAGGAGAGGAGAGGGGAGAGGAGAGGGGAGGATTACAGAGGAGAGGGGAGAGGAGGAGAGTGAAGAGGAGGCTAGGAGATGAGTCGAGAGGAGACGAGATGAAATGAGAGGAAAGGAGATAAGAGGAGAGGGGATGAGAGGAGAGAAGTAGCATGGAGAGGAGAATAGCGATCAAGATATGATGGTTCGGAGGAGAGGAGATTGGATTGGAAGAAAATAAGGCGAGATTGGATTGGAAGAGAATTAGGGGAGTGGAGAGGAGAGGGGAGAGGAGGGGAGAGGAGGGGAGAGGAGGGGAGAGGAGAGGGGGAGAGGAGGGGAGAGGAGAGGGGAGACGGAGGGGAGAGGAGAAGGGAGTGAGAGAGGAGAGGGAGAGGAGGGGGAGAGGAGAGGAGAAGGGAGAGGAGAGGGGGAGAGGAGAGCAGAGGAGAGGGGAGAGAGAGAGGGGAGAGGGGAGAGAGAGGAGAGGAGAGGGGAGAGAGGAGAGACAGGAGAGAAGAGGGAGAGGAAGAGGAAGGGCAGAGTGGAGAGGGGAGGATTAAGGAGGAGAGGGAAAGGGAGGAGAGTGAAGGAGGAGGCCTGAGAAATGAAAATGAGTCGAAGAGGAGACGAGATTGAGTCGAGAGGAGACGAGATGAAATGAGAGGAAAGGAGATAAGAGGAGAGGGGATGAGAGGAGAGAAGTAGCATGGAGAGGAGAATAGCGATCAAGATATGATGGTTCGGAGGAGAGGAGATTGGATTGGAAGAAAATAAGGCGAGATTGGATTGGAAGAAAATTAAAGAAATCAAAACAAAGAAGAGGTTACTTTACCAAACTCCTCTGCGACCCAATATTCAACCTGACATGCATAATACATTTTAGAAGATCAATAACCCAGGACTAGAACTAATCCGCAGCTCTACCTCAAAACCACACCACTAGAACAAGGAATTTGTAAGACTTGATGAAGGTGGAATTCTCTGCCTGCCTCCCTTTGAGCAACAAGAGTCAAGACCGAGAGACACACGGATCTGCTTCCACTCGGCGTCTAGCTCGTTGTGTCGAGGATGAAAGATGAACTTCTGAAGACATAGCACAGAACCTCACTTCAATGAATCTGAATCAGTTAGTGCCGTCGGTTGGCACAGGCACACTAAACAGAGACTCTGCCTTACAGAGATGACCATGAGAATTTCAACGTGTCGCCATGCTAACCGCAAATAAGGGACGTTTCAAGTGTGTGCCCGCTCAGACTGGTATTCTCACGTCATCGTTCAAATGTTTGACAAGAAAGTATTCGGAAACCGGAAGAATCTGGATTCGTGGAAACTAATGATGTTTCAGAGGCATATTTGACCAATGTCACCATTTTATAGAAATGGTAAATTAATTAAAACTGGAAGCCACTCGCTACTCACTGAATATATTCATTGGACCCAAGAGAAATTAATTCCAAAGTGGGTTTGTGCTCGGGGGGATATAAGGTGGAGGAATTGATTCTCTGTGTTATTATGATAATTATGTGTGAGGATGACTCACCTTGATGGCTTCACCAGTGTATAATGACCAGATATGGACAGTCTCTTCACTGAAATCCCAAAGGCTTTTGGTAAAAAGACATGCCTCTCAAAGCGCAAATCCAAATGATAACTTTCCCAGGAGAATTTCCGACCATGCAGTGGTGCATGACGAATTTCTTAAAAAAGAGGCGATGTTGAGTGTTTGTTTCGATGTTTTATCCAGAGTAAACGGCCTGTTACAAACATATTCAAACAGGGTGTAACGAATGCATTCACTATCTGAACAGCTACTTACAATAAGTGCGTTCAGCCATGAAGACACTACCCCGAGAGGTTCAAGAATCATACAA
>OLKM01001095.1:33954-38954 GCA_900291075.1 Melanogrammus aeglefinus
CTTCTAGTGTTTCCCCAGCCAACAAAAGAAGAGCTCCAGGCTCAATACTGTCAAAGAGGCTGGGACATTATGTCAGTTCTACGACAAAACTGAACATAACCGGACTTGTCCATCTGGGGGGGAAAAAAAAAAGGTGTGTTCCATTAAGTTCTTCCATGCGTTTCGAAATACGTTGGAGATGTTACAACAGAAAGAACACGGGACATTTTTCAAATGAAAGAGCCCCGGACCGTTCCTGGGTTAGCCCCTGGGCGTTAGCGAAACCACGCTAATGCTGACATTTCTAAGCCACAAACGAGTAGGCTGGCTATAGAGCCGTGGTGGAGAGGACCATCCAGAGCATGCTCATGAGTACCTTTTAAGGGAGGCGGGCCGAGACGCGCGACGTGCGCACGCGCGCACGCGCGGTGGGGTCCTCGTTAGCATGCTGTTGCTGCGTTTCATATGGAAGACTTGCTTCTATAGCGGCAAACCGTCAACGTGAATATAATACTGTTCCATTATTGTTGCGGCTTCGCTTTCATCAGTCGATCTGGAGAGCAGCGAGATGCAAACACACCAAATATAATTACTCTCCAGCAGAGCGGGAGACCATGAGAACCTCCGGACGAGCGAGAGCGAGGGGGAGGCGGGGGGGGGGGGGAGAGAGATAGTCCGAGGGAGAGTCGGAGCAAAGGAGAGAGGTGGAGAGAGAGGAGGAAGAGGCAAAAAACGAAAAGCATAAAAAAAAATGAAATGAGAAACAGGATTTTAATTATGCTTCATGACAACAATTATAGAATGAAAACAGAAAGTCAATAGGCAGAAACATTATCTAATTTTCCCGGCTGGGGTGGGTGGGAAATTCATAGGGGCCTGTGGGGTGACAGAGTCTGTTGTTTGTGTGGGTGTGTGTATAGGCATGTGTGGTGTGCGTGCAATGTGTGTGCACGGGAATCTTGATTTCCACAAAAGATTGAAAAGACTCTTTATTACAAAGGCAACCACACAAAGAAAGAAAAAGAGCCCAAACCCTTTAAAGTCCTCTTGAGTGAGCTTTAACCTTTTTCATATTTAAGCCTTTTTCCTCTCCTGGATCACTACGCTTAACACATTATTGATTGACAGGTAGCCTTGGAGATTAGCCAATGCAACCCTTGTAATCCGTTATGTGCATGTGTGTACATGTGTGTTTGAGTGCAACTGTTATGTGTGTGTGTGTGTTTGTGGACGTCGTCCCCCCACGGTTTGTAATGGATTCCGTTTAACAGCTAGAGCTTGACCTTGATGAACGCAGGTGCCTGTCACGCCGGCGTCTGTGTTTTGAAGTTCACTGGACGGCGTTCAGTGGCGGAGGCAGTGGAACAAGAGGATCATTTAGCACATGTATCACACATACACACACATAAACACACACACACAGACACACAGACACACACACACACACACACACACACACACACACACACACACACACACACACACACACACACACACACACACACACACACACATACACACGCACACACACACACACACACACAACACACACACACACACACACACACACACACACACACACACACACACACACACACACACACACACACACACACACACATACACACACACACACGGTGCTATTATGCTGTCAAAGGCTTTCGCAGGGTTCCAATATGGGCAGGCTTAAGGGTCTGATTATCATGGCTCATTGGTGGTGATGGGTACACACGGCCATGAGCGCACGCACACACACTAACATAGAAAACAAACACATACACATTCACACACACACACACACACACACACACACACACACACACACACACACACACACACACACACACACACACACACACACACACACACACACACACACACACAAACACACACAAACACACACAAACACACACACAATCACACATGAGCCAGAGAGTCAATCAAGGATAAATTAATTAAAATGAACAGTCTAATTAGCGTCATTATGAAAGAAATTATAAACGTCCATACAGCAGGTCTGTTGACTCACAGAAGCGTGCACACAAACACACACACAAACACCCACATACACACACACATACACACACACACACACACACACACATATACATACACACACACACACACACACACACACACACACACACACACACACACACACACACACACACACACACACACACACACACACACACACACACACACACACACACACACACACACACACACACACACACACACACACACACACACACACACACACACACACACACACACACACACACACATGCATCGATACATACACATACACACATTTACACGTATATGAGTATTACTCCGTCCCATCCATAAGCACATTAAGCCAAATTCATCTTTAATTTGCAACTACAATCAGAAATCCAGTATGGGATTACCCTTTGGATTCTCTGCTAAAGACCTCATTCATTTGGAGCTAATTAATTGAAATAATCGTCCTCTGAATGGGGAAATATATAGGCTGACATATTCATACAGTTATCACATGTGGATAAATGACAGACGGCAGAGTGCGTTTGTTTCCCCCCCTTATGTCGACTCTTTAATCTCTCTCTCTCTACGTCGAGCTAACTCTCTCATTCACTCCCCCCTTGTCTCTCTCTCTCTCTCTCTCTCTCTCTCTCACTCTTAGGCTCTGCCCATCTCTCTCGCTCTAGCTCCCTCTCTCTGAGTTTGTCCGCTGTGATGATGTCTCCTCTGATGTGGCGAGCTGCTATGGACACAGCTGTGTGGCTGTGAGCTCTGAGCCCACTGGGTACCCCAGGGTGAGCCCCGACGCCAGCGGTGCCTCGGGCAGAATGATGAACAGAGCAGGACCCCCAGAAGCCAATCAGGCCTGGCGTTGGACAAAGAGGAAAACGTGTGCGCATATGCACACACTCTCTCACACGCAACACACAACCGCACTCACTCACACATATCCACACACTGATTCGCTCGCTAAGGCGTGGACATAGCCTCGTTCACACACACACACACACGCACGCACACACACACACACACACACACACACACACACACACACACACACACACACACACACACACACACACACACACACACACACACACACACACACACACACACACACACACACACACACACACACACACACACACACACACACACACACACAGGAAGACACACCTTCACAATCACTCATATGGGAATCCGCACACTATCTCTCGCACTCACACACACATTTATAATATACAAAAAATATATACACGCACGCAAAGACTCACACACACATCCCTAATCACAGAGCTTCCCAACCTCTCACTAAAATACACACACACACACGCACAGACACACACAAACACACAAACACACACACACACACACACACCCTAGCCAGGAGTTATCAAGGCACAGACTCAAAGCCTGGCAAGACCTGGCATTACCTCGAGGAAAATAACCTTCCAGGTGCAGAAACTCCTCTTCCCTGTCCTTTTTCCTCTTTTTCTCTTTTACTGAATCAAATATGTAAAACCTTGTTGGGATTTTTGATTGCGGTCTTAATGCCAAAGATGAATGCAGGGATCTGCTTTTATTTTTATTTCGTTCTCCCTCCCTTCTTGCTTCCTTTTGTTGAACTATTATCTTTCACCTGCCCATGTTTGTTCTTCCTTCCTTCCTTTGGTTACTGGTTCAATCCTCGACTCCTCCGGGCTAAAGTACAGAGCTGCCCTTGAGCAGCTCTTTGGTACGCGTCCCCCCCTTCCCTTGCTTCCCTCCACCACACACACACACACACCTCTGCATGGGCGGGTTATGGGCTATAGAAGCTGCATAAATAAGAATCAGGTCTGACAATATGTGCGCAGAGTGGCGCCCTGCGTATCCCATTTCCATCATTTACCTGAGGCTAAATGGATTCAGAATACCACTGGATGGCTCACCTCTTGCACCGATTCGCCCACTTAAACGTGAAAAATGATACCCCCACATTCTGCCTTGCTCTTTTTTTCTCCTCCGTTCTGGCATTCACTTAAGCCCTTCAAGGACACATGGTACAAATGGCATGTATAGCTTGAGCACTCTGAGAGTCTGCCTGCTGGGAGAGACTGTTTATTGTACCTCCTTGGCGCCCCTTACGGTGCCCCCGCCGCGCCGGCCTGCCCGCGGGAGGACGTGGAACGTCAAAGGATTCGTAAGGTTTGAAGAGATGTTGAAGTTCAAATGCGATGTTTTTTTTTGAAAAATGTGATTTTAAGGTAATGGTCCTGGTTCTGAGGTGACCTTTTGGGGGTTTGATTGTAAAAGTTATGCGTGATTGAAGGACAGTGCCGCTCCCAGGGAGACCGGGCCGCGGCACGTCGGAGGCCATTAGAGGCAATGCAGAGCGGCTAGCGCTCAGTGAGCAAGTGGGTTTCCCTTTCTATCCTTAAGGTGGTAAAAAGCTTTTGTAATATTAGCATACTGCGTCTGTTACACATTTAACATAATCTCCCTCTCTCCTCATCTGACTTAGTTTCATTCTTGCCCTCCCTCCCCTATAGCTCTCTCTCTCTCTCTCGCTCTCTCTCTCTCTCTCTCTCTCTCTCTCTCTCTCTCTCTCTCTCTCTCTCTCTCTCTCTCTCTCTCTCTCTCTCTCTCTCTCTCTCTCTCTCTCTCTCTCTCTCTCTCTCTCCTCCTCTCTCTCTCTCTCTCTCTCTCTCTCTCTCTCTCTCTCTCTCTCTCTCTCTCTCTCTCTCTCTCTCTCTCTCTCTCTCTCTCTCTCTCTCTCTCTCTCTCTCTCTCTCTCTCTCTCTCTCTCTCTCTCTCCTCTCTCTCTCTCTCTCTCTCTCTCTCTCTCTCTCTCTTCTCTCTTCTCTCTCTCTCTCTCTCTCTCTCTCTCTCTCTCCTCTCTCTCTCTCTCTCTCCCAACCTCCCTGTCTCCCTCTTCCCGCTCTCTGTCTCTCTTCCCTTTCCCGCTCCAACCTGCTTTCTCTTGCCCCTCTTCCCTCTCCCTGTCTCTCTCTTCCATTCTCTCTCTCCTTCAC
>OLKM01001095.1:47073-49573 GCA_900291075.1 Melanogrammus aeglefinus
GCCCCAGCCCGGGGCCTGCTGTAATGCACCACCGGGGAAGGGAGGACGGCCTGCTGAACTCCTGTGGCCTAATAATGAACCCTAATGACGGCCGCGCTGCCCGTCGCCATGGTGAACAACAAACAGGGCCGCCGCCGCCGCCGCCGCTGCACTGAGTGGGTAATACTCCCTCGGCCTAATTGCTCCAACATTTACGTCCACTTTAACAGGCATTGATCCTCGCTCTCCCTTTGTGTCACCGTTCATGCGCGCATGTGTGTTGTTGTTGTTTTTTCCGTGGATGCACGTGTGAGCCAAAAAGGCATAGATGTGCACATGCTGATATGCATGTGCACACACACACACTCACACACTCACACACACACACACACACACACACACACACACACACACACACACACACACACACACACACACACACACACACACACACACACACACACACACACACACACACACACACACATACACACACACACCACGCTACTACCACACACCACACACACACACCACACACACACACACACAACACACACACACAACACACCACACCACCACACACCAAAATACACACACCACACACACACGGTACGCCCACATGCACACACACACACACACACACACACACACACACACACACACACACACACACACAAAGACACACGAACACAAGGTACGCACACACATCCACATCCACACACACAAACGCACACATTCCACAATCCACACACAAACACACACACACACACACACACACACACACACACACGACACACACCACACACACACACACACACACATCCACACACACACACACACACACACACACACACACACACACACACACACACACACATACATACACGGTACGCCCACATACACCCATACACACACACACTAGAGTTTCGATTCTCTGCTCGACCCGACCCGACCCGGGTTGGGCCGGGCCTTTAATCGAGGGTTTTTATTTTTATTTTATATTGGTTTATTGGCCTAATCTGAGGAGAAATCTATGCCATAAACAGAAATATTATAGGCCTTTATTACACAGGTCTTCTCAATGCCGTGGAACGCTCCGTTCACTTTCATCGGTAGTAGTCCGGTGACTTGTCAACCCCAGCCTCTTCTGTTGCTAAGCGACCTCACCGTCTTTGCGGACAAAATAGTTCTCTGCTGATCAACACTATGAATACTGGTAACGAATAAATTTTAAAAAGACTCACCATGTGAAGATATTTTTTTCGTTTTGGCACGTAGCCGTGTAAGAAGCGGGATAATGTAGAGAACACCGGTCATTATCGAAATTAAGCCCCTTCAGGGCGAAGCAAGACACCTTCGCTGTGCGTCGGTGACCTGTTCGCCCTGTCGGGGCTTGATTTCCCGATAATGACTGGCGTTCTATACATTATCCCTTACATATGTATTTAGCAGAGTAGGCCTAGTAACAAATGTGTACAAAGTTACATATGTATTAAAAAAATGTCGGGTTGAAATCGGGCTCGGGCTCATAATTACAGTTAATGTGTCGGGCCGGGCTCGGACAGAACGTGCACGGGCTCGGGCCGGGTTGGGCTTGATTTTCTGGGCCCAAGCTAAGCTCTAGAACACACACACACACACACACACAACACACACCACACACACACACACACACACCACACACACACACAAACACACAACACACACACACAAACCAACACACACACACCACACACACACACCACACAACACACACACACACAGACACACCACACCACATAAGAGACAACAGACACAGAAACAAACAGTACACACACACACACACACACACACAAACACACACACACACACACACACACACACACACACACACACACACACACACACACACACACACACACACACACACACACACACACACGCGCACACACAGACAGACACACAACCACACACAATCAGTACGCCCACGCTCACGTGCGCCCTGACAGAACGTCTGGATGCGGGTGCCACCTTTGGCTCCTCGTGTCAGTTGAGAGCGACACGAGGGAGACGGCGTCGAACCGCGGCACCTGAAACACCGCCAATTACAGCGTGGGAGTAATGACCTGCTGTAGGACTAATGACATACATCAGCACCGGGGGGGGGGGGACCCACACCTGATGGAGCGACACACGACGCCCACCCCTGTAAAAGGGAGAGGGATCGAATAAAATGCATCCGAACGGCTATTTTTGTCGGCACTTTGCCTTTCCGATGAAATGAGATACATGTTGTTAAAGGCAGGTGAGGGTTGCTATTCGACATTAGGAAATGATAATAGCTGAGCTGAGACCTTCGCTCAGCCTTTGGTGGCTGGTTATGAAGCGTTAGGTTGGATACGGTTGGTATGGATATGGGTAACTCAACAGAATTATTTGACATATTGAAATCGATTACATTCGGTCACGGGGGAAAACATGTGTATTGTAGATGTTGGAGAGGGCCAGGCATCGAGGGAAGTGGTGAAGATGAGAGAAGAAA
>OLKM01001095.1:83562-86062 GCA_900291075.1 Melanogrammus aeglefinus
TATGAACACACACACAAACACACACACACACACACACTGATGCAAATCATTGCCGTAAGTATAATGTACCTTCTGATAGTTGCACAGCCTCAGAAACTGTCTTCATGGTTATTATAGGACTAGCTCTATCAAAGATGTGTGACGATGTGTGCCTTTCCCACTGTCGAAGGTTTGCTAGACATCGTCTCGAGAACTTGCGACTCATGACTGCCCACCGCTCAGTCTTTGGCGAGGTAATGCTTGGGAAGAAAGCACAACACGTGCGATGTTTCGTTTCCGACAACATGCAAGCTAGACAGAATGGAAGCGGTGTCTACACCTGCCGCAGCGAGCAGACTATCATGTCCCACGGGCCCCCCCGTGTCTTCGCGCACAATCCCACCACTCTCAGATAGATTAGGAATCACAGCCAAGGCAAAACATTTCAAGGATGGAACTGTCCAAATAAACCAACGCTCCGTCAATATCCTGAGCAACGCCATCTTATTGCAGGACTTCTTAAAAGAATAAATAATGTTTGGTTGTTTGTATCTGGAAGAGCAAAACATATATCCAACTGCAAACCCAACTCCCCTATCAATGTCTGCTTCTGTTCATTTCTTTAATTTCTATACAGCACCAGTATACACCATGGGTGAAGGCAAGCTAGCTAACATGCACTTTTTTTTAGCTTGGTGCTACGGAAGTGTATCTGAAAGTCGTGACCCACCAAAGCCCTACACCTTCAAAGAACGCATGTTTGCATGTCATCGTACATAGGCTTCGTTCCAACATTCACACCCTAGTTTACCCTGGCAGGTCCATTATTTAGTCTATACCCAAGACTCCCCACACATTCATGCCATGCTTAGTCTTGGCTTATCCGAGAGCATTCTGTATACAGAGGTCAAAGGGGAGAGAGGTCAGGGGAAAGGACAACTCCTAAGGTCCACCCACATAAACCTTTTCCACCGACACAAACGTTAGGTCCATCTCTATTGGGGATACACAGCCTATACCGTATAAACATATAATCTCCACGGATACATCCTCTAACTCTGTTTGCACATCAGCAGGTGGAAACTCAAATAGCTATTCTCAAATTAAGAAGACGAAATTAAAACAGAAAACAAAAAACAAAACATACAGTAATAACAAACTGTACACTTTCACAGACGGTGATGATAATTATACTTTGACTTCTTTTTTGACGTTTTTTTTTTTCGATTGTAAACTTTTTTTCTCTTTTATTTTTTTTATTACTTGAGCTGATATGGAGTGAATCCCCGTCCCGGGCCGCAGGAGACGTGAAGAAGACCTTGTTTTCCGCTGTGTGGTGGAGGTCTTTGCTGAGTGCTTGAAGCCAGTGGTGTTTGTTTCATCAGAGGCAGAGATTAACTGTAACTGTAACTGCAGTATGAGGGGGTGGACGGTGACGCAAGAGCCAAACGTCCATGTTGTCTCCGACATCACCAGGTGTCTTAGGAATGAAATCGGGTGAGGAGGGGGATCAGGAAGGGCTGGCGGGGGATGGGGGGTGGCGGCGGGAGTGAGGAACAAGGGAGCGTCCATTACGGGCCCCGTAATCTCTTAGCAGGAGCGTCCACTATGGCTGGGTAGTGGCGGCGTGTGAGCGTGGATGGATGGACAACTGTTATACTTGGACGTGCGTCCCCTGGGTCTGCAGGCTCTGCACACTGGACAGGATCTTCTTCTGGTGGCCGGCCAGACCCACCCCCATCTTAGCCAGCTCACTGGAGGGAGGACGAGGGGAACAAGAGCAGAGCAGGTAGACGTCTTAGTGAACGGTCGCGCAGCGGCAGTTTAATGAGCATAACGATCCGTTTTATTTGTGTGGTGGTGCTATTCAGCACACAGTCGAGGTCGCTCTACCGTGCCGTATAAAAACATGAATCAAACACATTTGTTGGATAAATGGATGATACAAACGTAGACAGCACACTGAGCCTTTATCGGAGCGTTTGATCAACAGCTTTAAACATTGAATAAAGGCGAACAACCTGCTTCCTGTTGTTTCAAACGACAATATAATTGAACCACTGATCTGTCACACAGCGCGCAACTGAACTTCTTAGCTGTGTCCACCACCAACATGTCAAACATCCAACCCTTGAAGCGTTCAAATGAGGTAAGCGTTCTCCCTCTCTCCCTCCTCCCTCTCCCTGCGTCGCTCTCTGCTCGTACCTGACGCTGATGTAGAGGACAGAGTCCAGCGTGACGTATCCGGAGCTGGAGAAGTTGTCCTTGTACTGGCCCATCTTGATGGCCTCCAGCCACTCGTCCACCGTGCTCACGCTGAACTCAGGGGTGCTGGGGTCCTGCCTGCTGGATGACAGCGAGTCCACGCTCCATTACAACCATGGTCGAGGCCGTGCTCCGTTATAACCATGCCACGACAAACCTCATCCTCTGTTAGTGAACAGAATGACGAACGGCGGAGATACTTCATACCAGTCCATTTCTACACCATGGAGCTTTTACTTCAATTTTATGTTTATTA
>OLKM01001095.1:105958-110958 GCA_900291075.1 Melanogrammus aeglefinus
TGTCACTGAAACACACCCACGCAAGTGAGTTGGATGGAACCAGACCTCAGAACGACGGCTTCACCATCACAGGCAAACAGGCACCAACATACTCTCTCTTATTGTGTGGCATTATCCAATCACAACCTTCTACATTCAAAAGGAAAACTATGAAAATGTCATACATTTCGAGGAAAAAACGAATCCTTTTCCCTGTGTGACCTTACGCATGTGTGTGTGTGTGTGTGTGTGTGTGTGTGTGTGTGTGTGTGTGTGTGTGTGTGTGTGTGTGTGTGTGTGTGTGTGTGTGTGTGTGTGTGTGTGTGTGTGTGTGTGTGTGTGTGTGTGTGTGTGTGTGTGTGTGTGTGTGTGCTCGTTGTTGTGCCAGGTGGGAGAGGGCTATGAGCGGATCAAGGAGGACTTTTGCTGTGTTTTACAGCCCCTCGTTAAGTGAAGCCAGACGTGGAGCCCCTCGCTCCCTCTGCATGCCGCAGGGCTCGCACGCCCTCTCGTTCCTCACCTCCACCTCATATGTGCTCTCTAATCTCTCTCCCGTTCTCTTTCTCTCATTTTCTGTCGTTGGCTCTATTGTTCACATGTGTGATCCTTCCTATTTCTCCATCTCCATCTCTCTCTCTCTCTCTCTCTCTCTCTCTCTCTCTCTCTCTCTCTCTCTCTCTCTCTCTCTCTCTCTCTCTCTCTCTCTCTCTCTCTCTCTCTCTCTCTCTCTCTCTCTCTCTCTCTCTATATTTGGCTCTGTTTTTCTGTATCGAACTTTGAATATGTTTAAATCTGTATTAGTGAGTGTGTGTGTGTGTGTGTGTGTTAGCATGCGTGTGTCATTGATACGTGTTAGTATATATACCTTTATGTGTGTGTGTGTGTGTGTGTGTGTGTGTGTGTGTGTGTGTGTGTGTGTGTGTGTGTGTGTGTGTGTGTGTGTGTGTGTGTGTGTGTGTGTGTGTGTGTGTGTGTGTGTGTGTGTGTGTGTGTGTGTGTGTGTGTGTGTGTGTGTGTGGCCAGGACGTACAGTACCTCCCACCGTGTCCCCAGTGTTGGTGGTGTTGTTCAGTGATCAAGGTGGTGTACAGGCAGACAATCCCATTACCAGGGCCTATTTGTTGCTGCGCCAGAGGGCTGCATTACGGCTTATTGAATGAGCTGCCGCAGGTAGAATGAGAAAATGAAATAACGGCGGTATTGATTAATGTTAAGGGGCCAGAACTAAATGATACAATGCTTTAAACATCGTACAGATCTCTCTCGGTGAGGAGGCGTGGGTGTTTGGAGCGGGGGTGAGAGCGTGGGGGTGAGGGGGTGAGGGGGGGGGGTGGGGGAGGCAAGCACAACAGAGAAAAAACAGACAGTAACTCAATAACCTTATCTCTTCTTCCCCTCTCTTCACCTCTCCCTTTTCCTCCCCCCCCCCCCCTCTTCACTTTCTCATCTCCTCTCATTTCCTCACGCTCCTTCCCTCTCCACCCTCTCCGCCCCAATCTGCCTCCCACATCTGCACACTTCCTCCCCCTCCTCCTTCTCTCCCTCCCCCACCTCCCCTCGGTTGCTCTCGCCTTCAGTCCCCTTTCATTTCCTCGCTCCTCCACCCCGCCGTCCATCTCCATCTCTGTCCTCCACCCCCAATTTCTCCAGCCCCCCCCCCCGGTGCACCCTACACAACATCCACCCACCCCCCCCCACCCTCCACTTCAACTCCAACTAGCTCTTCCACAACTGTCCAAACCCGAAGAGAAGAAAAATAAATTAATTCATACGAAACAGAAACGATTTACCAAACACACTACCCCCCCCCCCCCCCAAGGAAAGTTCTTTAAGCACTGCGTCAAAATAAAGCGCGCACCAAAAAAAAAAGAAAGCAGTTGAGTGTAATCACTCAGTTTGTGGACAGAAGAGGCGCCGTGAGTTTTTTGGTGCTCGACAAAAAGAAAGGGTTGAATATGTACGCTTTATAATCCACGGGAACATGTGTGGCTGTGCGTGTGCATCTGTATCTGGTTGTTGTGTGCGTGTGTCTTTTTGTGTGTGTGTGTGTGTGTGTGTGTGTGTGTGTGTGTGTGTGTGTGTGTGTGTGTGTGTGTGTGTGTGTGTGTGTGTGTGTGTGTGTGTGTGTGTGTGTGTGTGTGTGTGTGTGTGTGTGTGTGTGTGTGTGTGAGCCCGCCTCAATAAGGGCCGTGTCAGTAATTTTGGGGTTAAAACGTGGGGAGATGTCAGCCGGGATTGTAAAACACATAAAGGGGAGCTGAATAAAATAACGGATGAGAAGGAGGGGGAGTGAGTGGGTTCTGGTGATTGGTGATGGGAACATAAGGAGCGGTGTGGGGGGGAGGGAGGGTGGTGCGGGGGGGGGGGGGGGTGCAGATTGGCGCTCTATTCAGATGTGCAGCGAGACAGTCGAAGAAAAGAAAGGCCCAGTGCTTTTATTTTTGGTGCTATTTCGCCGGCTGCGTGTGGCGCGCTCATTACCATGACAATGGCAACAATCAGACGACAGACAACGGAGGAGCCTATTAGAGCCGTGTGGGGGCGGAGATAGAGACTAAAGACTGATGATGGAAGAGGCCCACAGAGGAAGACCCCCGCCACCACACACACACACACACACACACACACACACACACACACACACACGTCAAAAGTGTGCAACTTTAGCTAACTTCATCATATCGCACATTAGCAAGTTGTCCTTCAACTATGCTTACATAGCACACGTGCTAGCGCCGCTACCGACGGTGACGGTCATAGCTCACGTTTGATAAATGCTCTGCTTATGTGTATTCATGTAATCAACATCACAGACTTTCGACTATCAGAAAGTATTACTTGCACTGCAATGGCATTACACACGCACACACACACACACAAAACCCATACCCACACGAACATACCTTGACTTATGAAGCACAACTTCTTCTTCCGTTCCCCACACACACAAAACCCATACCCACACGAACATACCTTGACTTATGAAGCACAACTTCTTCTTCCGTTCCCCTCTCGCAACACACAAAGTCATCCCCTCCCTCATACACACACACACCCACACACACACACCCACATACACACGCATCCCCCCCCCCCCCCCCACACACACACACACACACACATGCACCTGAGGTCTGAGCAGGCAGGGTCACTGCCCCTAATTAGACCCTAGGAGGTGTAAAGGGACCAGCTGGTGCAGGGGAAAAGGGCCTGGAGGAGTTATTGACCCCCACTGGTCACCCCCCCCTCCACACACACACACACACACACACACACATCACACACACACACACACACACACACACACACCACACACAAACACCACACATCACAACACACACACACACCACACACACACACACACACACACACACACACACACACACACACAAACTCACACACACACACACAAACTCACCGTGGGCGGTGACCTGTGAAATTACCTCTTGGCCAGCGAGATTTGTTTCCGAGGGGCTCTATCAGTTTCTCAATGTGCCGTGAAGACAAGTGTGGAGAGACAGAGACACGAGGGGGGGGACGCATGTACACGGGCCCGAACAGACAATAACAACTACAGCATGACAAACCCAGATAGGCCCGGAGCAGCCCAGTGTCCAGTATAGGGAGCCACTTTGAGAACCGCTGAAGCCGGCGCCAACCACTGCGCTGTCACCGTCATTCTGCATTAATTTTACAAACATAAATAGGCTTTTTCCAATGAGCACGGCTTCACCCCGTTCCGACGTTAGCATATCCGTCTGAAGCCCCACGCTATGGAGGCTAACCTTTGTCTAGGCGAGATGGGCTGCGACGTGTCACTTGTTGTGCGTGCGCGCTGCTCAGGACTGAAAACAAAGAACAGCAATTAAAGGCCTCTGCCGGGGACGTGAAAAGCACACGCAATTCATGATGTTAATCCTGCCAGCCGCCGTAACCCTGCTAGCCAAAGGTCACAATTAACATGTGCTATTACTGAGAGCGTATTAGAGAGAGGGAGAGAGGGAGAGAGAGAGAGAGAGAGAGAGAGAGAGAGAGAGAGAGAGAGAGAGAGAGAGAGAGAGAGAGAGAGAGAGAGAGAGAGAGAGAGAGAGAGAGAGAGAGAGAGAGAGAGAGAGAGAGAGAGAGAGAGAGAGAGAGAGAGAGAGAGAGAGAGACAGAGACAGAGACAGAGACAGAGAGAGAGAAACAGGGTGAGCAAGAGAGAGAGCAGGAGTGAGAGAAATAACACCGGGTGAATGGCAGTGGAACAGGAAATTAATAAGTAATGCTAAAGGGCTGCGATCCTAAAATGCATCCTGCTGAATATTCATGAGTCCAAACAGACATACCCAATTCAGAAAACAAATTATCATTAGTCGTGACGAAGTGTAATGCATATAAATGTGTCCTTTTGTTTTTGTCGCCGGGTGCTTCTCTGTGAAACAGATTCATGTTGGTTTTATTGTTGGAACGATTCATCGATCAACACAAATGTGGTCAGTTTTATGAGCGAATATGATAATCGATTAATGTTTGTGGTCATCCATCAAGTGAAGACATTTGCGAGAAATTGCTTCCAAATATTTTCTGCTTATGGCATCCAAAAACCCCACCATTAATTTGCTTTTCTCTGTTCTGATCGTTAGAAAAATGAGTTCTTATTCATGGCTCGCTTTTCACACAAATAAATGTTATGGACTAGATGAATAATCAATTTGAGAGAAAGGAATCCACCGTGAAACGGATCGTTAGTTGTAGCCCCTCTAATCTTTTTTATTAAAACAAAGAGGTGGGAGGTGTCATAGCGGTCGGTTCACAGGAACACACCCCCCTCCGCATCGCCACTGTCTCTCTGACAGAGATGAGTGAGAGAAGAGAGACAATAGAGAGGAGAGAGAGAGAGAGAGAGAGAGAGAGAGAGAGAGAGAGAGAGAGAGAGAGAGAGAGAGAGAGAGAGAGAGAGGAGAGAGAGAGAGAGAGAGAGAGAGAGAGAGCGGGAGAGAGAGAGAGAGAGAGAGAGAGAGAGAGAGAGAGAGAGAGAG
>OLKM01001095.1:115958-118458 GCA_900291075.1 Melanogrammus aeglefinus
AGAGAGACAGAGAGCGATAGAGAGCGACAGAGACGAGAGAGAAGAGAGAGAGACAGAGAGAGAGAGAGGCAGACAGACAGAGAGAGGGAGGGAGATGAAGTCCCATAATAGAGCGAGACGAGAGAGAGAGAGGAGAGAGAGAGAGAGAGAGAGAGAGAGAGAGAGAGAGAGAGACAGAGAGAGATAGATAGAGCGACAGAGAGCGATAGAGAGCGACAGAGAGCGATAGAGAGAGACAAAGACAGATAGAGGGCAGACAGACAGAGAGAGAGAGAGGCAGACAGACAGAGAGAGGGAGGGAGATGAAGTCCCATAATAGAGCGGGCCTTATTAGGCTTAGTAAATATAAGAGTCATTTGGAATTTAATCCCATCGTTGATTTTACACAGCTGACTGCATGGCCTACCCCCAATAGGCTGGCTGGGGAATACACACACAAACACACACACACACGCACACACTAGAGTATTGAGTCAGGGGTTGCCGACATATGTGCTGAATGGATAATGGGCGAGAGACGGTAAGGGAGGGGGTCTCTAAGCTGGGTGGGGTGCTCCTAGTTAGGGTGTGAGTGTGAGTGTGTGTGCATGTGTGTGTGTGTGTGTGCTCGCATGTGCATGCGTGTGTGTGTGCGTGTGTGTGTGTGTGTGTGGTGGGCTGGTAGGTGGGACGATGGGGTGAGGGGGGGTGAGGGGGGTTGGTATGGGGCCCCACATGTTCATCAGCTGGGGTCCAACCGTAGAAAAAAAAAAGCCGCTGAGGGACTATCATTACCCCCTAGACACACACACACACACACACACACACACACACACACACACACACACACACACACACACACACACACACACACACACACACACACACACACACACACAACACACACACACACACACACACACAACACACACACTAATACAAACACACACCACCAGTGGGGGGGGGGATTAAAACATATGGGGAACGGAGGAATCAGGGTCGGTCCCTGAGTCGGACCACACGAGTCCCCTGAGAGGAACAACACACACACGCACACATCAAACACAGCCGTGCACACACACACACACAACAACCAACATGTTTCCGTTGAGACCTGGCAGGAGGTGGACGCAGGCCACCCCCAAATCGTGGTTTGGAGGGGTCTCATGCTACGGAGACGTGTCTGTGTGTGTGAGTGTGTGTGAGAGAGGGAGAGGGTGTGTGTCTGATGGGAAATGAACACATTTCCATAGTAATTACACTGCGACTCATTTCTCCTCTCCAGTTAGAAGCGTCATGAATCATTAGCGCTGGAGTCTTAAACACGGCACAAAACCTGACACGGGGTTGGCTTCCATTTCCCCCTGACAGCTGTGTGTGTGCGTCTGTGTCTGTCTGTGTGTGTGTCTGTGTGTGTGTGTGTGTGTGTGTGTGTGTGTGTGTGTGTGTGTGTGTGTGTGTGTGTGTGTGTGTGTGTGTGTGTGTGTGTGTGTGTGTGTGTGTGTGTGTGTGTGTGTGTGTGTGTGCGTTCCCGTGTGTGTGTAGACCTGTGGATGTGTGTGTGTGTGTTCCCTTTTAAGGTGTTCATTGTTCCTCGCATGCACACATATACATGTCTGCTACAATCTTCCAGTAGAGGTTTACATTCACCACCTCACGCCCCCCCCCCCCCTTCCCCCCATTCGAGTAAAGTGAAACTTTATTTTTTAATCCTTTTCTTTCCCTCTTTGTTGTTTTCAAAGTAAAACAAAAGAATGAACTGCTTTCACTTTGCGCTCCTTTTTTTTTTTTTTCCCCGCGCACCATTCTTCTTTGTTCTGGTTTTCGGGGAGGACAATGTTGCCAACCAATGTAGGACAGTCCAGGTATTCCGGCGTGCCGCTATGAATACTAATAGACTCTCGGGGCGGAACGGTCTTCATATTCATTCCGCTCTTGTGCTCATGCATTGCTAATATCCTCCGGCTACACGGAGCTAGCCCGCCATACTGTATTCTATGGCCCTATCGCGCTGCACTGCAGCTTTGTGAAGCTAGCGCTATCCGTCACCAAAGGGGGAATTACTGTTCCATTAAGCACCTATCCAATTTAACAACACCCCACTGCTCCCTTATACTGAATAAGCACAAACGCACAGCGCAGACACACTCACGCACGTATGCAGACACACACACACACACACACACACACACACACACACACACACACACACACACACACACACACACACACACACACACACACACACACACACACACACACATTCACGCACCTGCACACACACACACACACGCTATATACGTAGTCCTATGCATTTGTGGAAGTACTGTATGTGGGTGCATGCACACCGCAGACACCCCTGTAAGCACAAAATCATGCCGGCACATGGGGATTATTATATCGCTATCAGACCCAGCACCTAGCCTCGTCCCCCCTCCCTGCACCCCTCTCTGTTCCGCTCCACCGAGGACAACAGACTATCCCTGTCCGCCGAAAGCCACCCGCGTCACATTTGCATATC
>OLKM01001095.1:165300-173059 GCA_900291075.1 Melanogrammus aeglefinus
AAACCGTGCGGCTGCCATGACGACATCTGTACATGTCATTGGGTTTTTGCCATTTAAATTGAAATGTAAAAATTCAAACGGCTAGGTTTTCTCGCACCCCCCTACCAGACAGAGTGACAGGCTCTCTGCAAACATCTGGAAGCCATCGAAAGGCTGGCAGTAAGGGGGGAGAGGGTCAATGGCTTACTTCCTCTGGTCCAGTGTTTCCTGCTGAGTGGACTAAACAAATGTCTGCGCAAACACACTCACACACACACACATACACACACACACACACACACACACGGAACAGGCACACCCCACACTTTGTCAAAAAAAAGAACCCTTAGGTCGCATCCTGTTTTTTTGGGGGGACTAAGTGAGATGCATTTCTGAGGCTGTTAAAGTGTGGTAATTATTCAGCCAACGCAACCTTTTTCTTGGGCGCGCACACTTGTGTTTATCCCTAATTGGAACTCAGTGGCATATGGAACACATCCAATTAATGGCAACTGTACCCAAAGGGCCCACTTCTCCCTCCTCGCCAATCCTGGCTTCTCCCCGCCTCCTTCCTGCCCTCCCTATCTCCCTGTGGCTTCCCCTCTGCTTCGCTCTCTCACTCTCACTGTCTCTCCCTCTCTGCTGTCTCTCTATCCTGTCATCCTGTCTATGTCTACTACACAACTCTGTTTGCCTCTCTATCCCTCTCTCCTCCGTCGTTATGTCTATCTACTTGTCTCTCTGTTTTTATCTCTATATCGGCCTCTCTGTCTGTCTTCATCCTGATACTGATATCTGTCTACTTGTCTCTCTGTTTGTATCTATGTATCTATATAAATTTCTTTCTGTCGGCGTCCCATTCCGTCGATCTACTTTTCTCTCCATTTTTATCTTCTATATATCGGTTTCTCATGTCTTGTCTTCATCCTGATACTGATATCTGTCTACTTGTCTCTCTGTTTGTATCTATGTATCTATATAAATTTCTTTCTGTCGGCGTCCCATTCCGTCGATCTACTTTTCTCTCCATTTTTATCTCTATATCGGTTTCTCATGTCTTGCCGTCTCTCTCTCTCTCTCTCTCTCTCTCTCTCTCTCTCTCTCTCTCTCTCTCTCTCTCTCTCTCTCTCTCTCTCTCTCTCTCTCTCTCTCTCTCTCTCTCTCTCTCTCTCTCTCTCTCTCTCTCTCTCTCTCTCTCTCTCTCTCTCTCTCTCTCTCTCTCTCTCTCTCTCTCTCTCTCTGAGTCTCCCTCTCTCTCTCTCTCTCTCTCTCTCTCTCTCTCTCTCTCTCTCTCTCTCTCTCTCTCTCTCTCTCTCTCTCTCTCTCTCTTGCTCGCTCTCTCCCCCTCTTTTCTCCCCCTCCCTCCCCCCGTCCCTCCCTGCCCCTCTACCCCTGGGGAATTGGTCTATATATGGACGTGAGGAGTTGAAATGTGCATCGTCAAATCTAATGTCCTTGGCCTGTTTTCTTCCTCCCCTTTCTCTTCCTTTCTCTTGCCCCCTTCCTCTTCTCCTTCTCCTCTCCGGGCGTCTTCACACTCTTTGACGCCATCGCACTCCGAGAGGAGCTGGGTTGCGCTGCGACTAGCCCAGCCCCTCCCCCCCCCTCCACACGTGTCATCTCTGTCCTGATTGGTCGAGGCATGGCGTGAACACCGCCCTGGCACCTTAGTGCCAGTTTTTTTTCCGGCGATGAGTCAGAGCAGCGGCGCGCCTGGTGATGGGTGCTGTCTGCGACGGGAGTGTGGTGGGGTTGGGGGTGGGGGGGTTGTGGGAGCTGCCGTGTGAAGCAGAGGAGCCGATCTGGTGGGGGGGTTGTGGGAGCTGCCGTGTGAAGCAGAGGAGCCGATCTGGGTCAGAAGCTGTGGGGAGCGTCGCGTGGGGAGCGAGGGAGAACATGCGCCGCCACGGTGACAACGACGACGCTGAAGACGGAGCTACGGCGACACGGCCGCGGCCCCCCGCTCCAAGCACTGTGTTTATATTGTGTTAGCATCCGTTGAAAACACACACTATTCCCCTGTGGGCTTGATAAAGAACACCACCTCATCTTAGGGAGGTGGATCAGAGGAGGCAGGGGAGGTTAGGAAGAGAAAGTGGTGAGGAGACCGAGGGAGGAGAACGAGGACAGAGAAGTGTGTGTGTGTGTGTGTGTGTGTGTGTGTGTGTGTGTGTGTGTGTGTGTGTGTGTGTGTGTGTGTGTGTGTGTGTGTGTGTGTGTGTGTGTGTGTGTGTGTGTGTGTGTGTGTGTGTGTGTGTGTGTGTGTGTGTGTGTGTGTGTGTGTGGGAGAGAAAAGGGAGCCGAGAGGAGGGGAGGAGAGGAAGGGATGCCATGTCTATTTCTAAGCTAAATAAATAAGAAAGTAGGCAGTGGCAGGTAGAGGCTGCGGCGGCTGAGCGGGGTAGAGGAGCGTGAAGGGGCACAGAGCCGGGGCTGGCCTGTTGTCGGGCCCCCAGTCCGCTTTGTCCTCTAACAACATCTGGCTGCAGGTTACACCTTGACACTTCAGCGCTTAATACCTCATACCTGCAGAGGTGTCAGCACGCATACACGCACGCACACACACACGCACGCACGCACGCACGCACGCACGCACGCACGCACGCACGCACGCACGCACGCACGCACGCACGCACGCACGCACGCACGCACGCACGCACGCACGCACACACACACACACACACACACACACACACACACACACACACACCCACAAACACACTCCTTCTGTTAGCTATCTCTTCTCCAGCCCTACAACGCCTCACCCTTCAGGCCACCGTGCCTTCAACCTCCCACAGACCATGAGAAAGAAGTGAACTGTGTGTGTGTGTGTGTGTGTGTGTGTGTGTGTGTGTGTGTGTGTGTGTGTGTGTGTGTGTGTGTGTGTGTGTGTGTGTGTGTGTGTGTGTGTGTGTGTGTGTGTGTGTGTGTGTGTGTGTGTGTGTGTGTATGTGTGTGTGTGTGTGTGTGTGTGTGTGTGTGTGTGTGTGTGTGTGTATGTGTGTGTGTGTGTGTGTGTGTGCAGGAAGTGGGTTTGTTGACCTTCAAAGGTCTGTGTGTGATCAACATAAAAAGTGCTCAGATGGGCTTTAGAGGCTGCCGGCACTCTTGTGAATACAGGTTAATGCATGTGCACGTAATGCATACACACCAAAACGCACAATCACACACACACACACACGACACAGACACACACACACACACACACACACACACACACACACACACACACACACACACACACACACACACACACACACACACACACACACACACACACACACACACACACACAGAGACACACCAAGCCACTAAGGTTTAAGGTAAAGCTGTGGCTCTGTGCTAGTGAGGCAATAAATGAAAGCAGGGTTCCCCGCAGATCAGTAGCAAACGCACACACACACCTCAACACACACCTCCACACACATATGCACGTGCATGTGTAAATTAAAATCTCTCCACATCTGTTCCCTGCCCTTCCCTTATTGGCGAAAAGTTGTCGTCACCTGAGACAGCTTTTGCACACTGTGTGTGGATGCATTAATGAGTAGAGAGTGAGTGTGCGCTTGTGTTTTTGATATTTGTTAACATACGCAGTGTTTGACATATATAAACATACCCACATGTATGATAGGCACACGTGTGTGTTTGATGTTTGTAAACATACCGATATGATAGGCCCACATGTGGGTTTAATATTTGTAAACATGCCTACATGTATTAAAGGCAGACGGGTGTGTTATATTTTTTAACATACTGACATATATGATAGGCGCACGGGTAAGGTTTGCACTCGTAAACACGAGCGTGTGCATAGAGCTTCGGAGTAAATGGCAGCCATCTACAGCGCATGCGTAGCCAGTGACCAACCAAAGAGCCGTGGGGTGGGGTGGTGTGATCCAGATCTTAAACACGTCTCTACCTCTTATCTCCGGTCAGAGGAACGGCCTTTAGAGAGCATCTGCGGCAGCGGCAGCAGATCTGGGACCGTCCTCTTAACTCTGTCCCTACATCGCTCTCTTCTCGCGTCGGCAGCCGACACTAGGGCAGGCTTTAGTGTAGGTTGAGCACTTCATTAGCCCCATAAGACAAGCAAGCACGGGCGAACCAGGCAGCCGCCCGGGGCGCCATATTTGTGGGGGGGGGGGGGGGGCGCCAAATCACATGGGGGGCGCCACGAGCAAAAAAAAACAAAACACGCTGCGTAGCGGTTTTCAATGAAGTACATAACATCGTGTGAGGAATTGGTGTTTTGGCGCCCCCTCTGGCTGCAGGTGGACCTGCTCGTTGAGAAGGTGCCGTGCCCAGACGGAATGAACCCCCCCCCCCCCCCCCCCCCCCCCCCCCCCGGGGCGTAACTGGACGTAGAACCGCCACCGCAAGCGAAGCTCGACATGTCATAGCCTTTGATCTTATAACAGAGCTTAAGTGCTGGGAAGTTAGTGGGTCTCTTCTTCCCTGTCATTCTCTTAAAGACACTTTCACTTTCCTTTTATGATAGAACCATCCCACTGCGACGAGGCCATGTACGAGGCTGGGGGTCAGTTGGCGGAGATGTCTCCTGCTTTTAAAACCATGCCGATAAAAACATGCAAGCCATGAAGTCAACATCATGCCGGAAATTTCCGAACCTCTTGCACTGAGAGATCTTTTTTATTCATCTCGATTTTTTAATGGCTCCTTTTGCACGTTGTGTCAACGCGTCCCTCAGCCAGCTCAATGCTGGATTTGATGGCCAAAGTCTGGGAGAGTGACAGCTGGGAGGTGGTGCGGGGGGGAAATAGTTTTGCAACCAGAAGGGTCCGTTACCTTGGTAACCCTTCCACGCTAGAGTTGTAAAGAATGTGCCGCAATGTTTTCAGTGCGACGTTTTTTTTTATTTTGTTGGGTGTAATCCAAGCTGAGAGGTGAAGACAACTTGGCAGCTGTGGGATCCTGAGAGACAAGAAACCCTCAGCCATGAGTCAGATCCGCAGATGAAAGACGCTAAAAGACGGTCAGAAGACCACATGAACTGTGTTACTCTCAGAAGTGGAATTTAGGAATTTAAACATGGCTCACGTTTACAAATACTACGAGCAGAGTAACACTGTTGTTGTTTTTTGTTTTTTGCCAATAGCGAGCATTGTTTTTGCATTGGCTACCTAGCGAAAAAGCAGATTGCAAGACTGCCAATAAAATACCGGTGAGGAGGAGAACGGTCTTAAGAAAACATTTAACCGCCACAGAGATGTATAGTGGTTTGGGCTGCAGAACTCCTTACACACGGTGATACACAGACCGTCTACACCTTTTCAAATAACATGCATTCATGTTGGCATTTTTGAATGCAAACATACTATTATTGAATCGATAGAAAAGAAGGATTCTGCAGACTAAGCAGTAGAGCGGCTCCCTGTAATGTATTTTTGCCGTCTTTTGCACCAAAGGTAAGCAATTTATCTGTCATTCACTACACGGATAATAATAATAGTTGTGTAAAGGAGAATAGGGTCACTGTGGGCTGTGTTTCATCTGGGGCTTAGCTTACTTCCACCTTCTCTTTTGGGGTGAATGTCAGAGGGAGAGGGAGAGAGAGCCAGACAAACACATACATAATGACAGACAAACTGACAACTATGAATTTGTACTCGTCACAATGACCTATATTCAGCTCTTTCTCTTTCATCCATTGAGAGAGTAAGAAAGATAGAGCGAGAGAGAGAGCGAGAGAGAGAGAGAGAGAGAGAGAGAGAGAGAGAGAGAGAGAGAGAGAGAGAGAGAGAGAGAGAGAGAGAGAGTGTGTTAGTGACAGGAGTCTGTCTACCCAGGCTGTCTCCTCAGTCTTACCACTTTCTGA
This sequence comes from Melanogrammus aeglefinus, assembly GCA_900291075.1. Taxonomy (NCBI): domain Eukaryota; kingdom Metazoa; phylum Chordata; class Actinopteri; order Gadiformes; family Gadidae; genus Melanogrammus; species Melanogrammus aeglefinus. The sequence goes on from OLKM01001095.1 coordinate 171,119, forward strand.
CGCCATAAATGGCGGTCAGACACAAATGGGAAACGGACAGACAAGCACAAACGCCACACACACACAACGTCACACACGCGCTGCCCACACACACACACAGAAACTGCCTGCCCTTCAAATGTTTTCACAGGACCTGAAGAAAGATCACGCAGGAGGGGGAAGGGGCCTTGATATTCAAATTTGCCCAAAAACTGCAAGACAGACAGAGGGTGTGGGTGGGGGCAAAGAAAGGCGTCTGTGGCAGAGAGTGGTGGCGTACAGTTACGTAAACTCAGACTTTGGCATGTGGTGTGTGTGTGTGTGTGTGTGTGTGTGTGTGTGTGTGTGTGTGTGTGTGTGTGTGTGTGTGTGCGTGTGGTTATGTAACTCCAGCAGTGGCGGAGCAGAAGAGTGTGATTTCATGTGATGGAGCGATGGATTCCGTGGAGCCCCGGGAACGACAGTGTCTTCAACGCACGCCTCGCTGCCCCGAAAAACAACAGAGAGAGAGAGGGAGACAAACATCCAGGAACCATTTCAATCGCTCCTGTACAGCTTTCGCTCTCTCGCTCTGTGACTCTGAGTACGCCTCTCTCTGTTCCCACCTTCCTCTCCTTCTCTCTCCATGTTTTTTCTCTCCCATCCTTCTCTTCCTGTCTCCCCCTCACCCCATCTGTCACTGTCTGATCTCAGTCACCCCCATCTCTCTCTCTCTCTCTCTCTCTCTCTCTCTCTCTCTCTCTCTCTCTCTCTCTCTCTCTCTCTCTCTCCTCTCTCTCTCTCTCTCTCTCTCTCTCTCTCTCTCTCTCTCTCTCTCTCTCTCTCTCTCTCTGTCTCTCTCTCCCTCTCCCTGCCATTTTAAAGAGGCCCTTAGCACGGAAACGTAGCCATCTATCAGCCCTACACTTTAAGTGGGCTCTTTCTTCCAAGGTTGAGATAAACAACATAAGTACATTAAGCCTACTGTTTTTTTTTCCTTGTTTTGTTTTGGTTTTTATCCCCTGACATTTGTTTTCTTGACTTACAGCCCAAGCGACACACACGATAAACACGACGTGCAATAACACAAACGGTAAATAATATTTCATCCTCGTACAGTGATCCCTTGCTTTATATAGGGGAACGCAGGATTAGACAAAGGCTGGACGCGTTGGGAATTAACACGGGGTGGGAGCGTAATATTGCACAAGCAGCGAGTAAACCACGCAGACAAATATTACATTTAAAAGAAAGTGATGCGTACGCCTCTCATAAAATGCCAGCAAACTGATAGTCCCGGTAAGTCTCGAGAGGCAGAAAACGATACGCCGGCACACCGTGAGTCATTCCTGCATATAAAGACACACAGAGATCTCGGCGAGCGCAGGTTCAATCATTAAGCCAGCCTCCACATTCTGAGGAGATACGCTCAGCCAAATTCACTCGTTTCTCCCTAGTTTTCTCAGAACAGTTGGCACATTCCTTGCCAAGCTAAAATATGCAAAGTGAAATGGGGAAATTGTGCAGAAGGCTGCCATGGAGAGGCTTGTCGAGCGGGGACAAAAAAAAGGGGGGGGTAGGAGGTTTGGAGGGGGGGGGGGGGGGGGCACCCCATTATAGATACAGACACCAGAGCCAGGTCAGAAAATAGCATAGTGGAGGGGAGGGAGAGGGAGAGAGAGAGAGAGAGAGACGAGATGTGGAGAGAGGGAAAAGCCGTAATTGGAGGTGTCTGGTGTTTGTCTGTCTAACTCAGAGAGGCTAGTAATGATTCCATTAGCGCCTCATGCTGAGAGCGGTGGAGAGAGAGAGAGGGAGAGAGAGAGAGGGAGAGGGGGAGAGAGGGAGAGAGAGAGAGAGAGAGAGAGAGAGAGAGAGAGAGAGAGAGAGAGAGAGAGAGAGAGAGAGAGAGAGAGAGAGAGAGAGAGAGAGAGAGAGAGAGAGAGAGAGAGAGAGAGAGAGAAAGAGACAGAGAGAGAGATA
>OLKM01001096.1:0-50000 GCA_900291075.1 Melanogrammus aeglefinus
GAGGACCTGCCCAGAGAAGGATCAAGGCGGTGGCCAAGCCACACCAGACTGGACCGTTCGGGACAGCAGAGCTGGTCAGCGTCTTTCTTTCAGTTTCGCCAATTTCTAGCCGGGAGGTTCATCCGCGACTACAAGCAGGGGTTGAGCAGCTCCTCTCATCGCCCCCACTCTCCCGCAATCCCATATGCTGACACCGGGGAGGCGAGATGTTTTGCCTTGTCGGGCTCAAAGAGACTTATTCTCATTGTCGCCCTAATTCTGAGTCAACCAGACACCTCCAGGCAGTTTCATGTGGAGGGAAGTCGATGCCTCTGACACTGGAAAGGGGGGCCGGGTTCTTCCCCAACGTGTCGCCTATGTTTGTGAGGAAAGATTCATCCCTGGGTTTCTTCTCGCCCTCACCTGCTGTGAGGCAACTATTGACATTTGGCAACAGAGAGCTTGCTTTGCTGTGAAGTTGGCATTGGAGGCAAGAGGCGGCACTGGCTGAGGGGCGGAAAGACTTGCCGTTGTTCGGTTGGATGTTCTGGGTTGGACCGACCACAAGAATTGTTTACCCTACAGCAGCAAAACGCCCCCTAAACTCCCGCCAGCCGGGTGTGGTCCCTGTTTTTTGTGGATTTTCAACTTCTGTCTACACCACGTCCGGATCCCAGAACATTCACAGCCGGTTGTGTGTGCCCTCTCTTCGGTAATCAGAAGTTTTCTCTGAGGAGAGGGGAAACTCGCCGGCCTCCACGGCCACCATCTCTCTTCTTTCCTGGCCTTCGGTGGCGGCTGCATTGGGAGATTGAGTCCCTTGTTCGGAGAGGGCCCCAAGACTTGCTGAACGGATCGGGGTAACGGCCCCCCCGCCAAATCGCTTTTTTCCTACCCCTCCTACCCTAGCTTCTGCTCGCTCCCAAAGTTTGCTGTGGTCGTGGGGGTTCTACCTTCTCTACTTTGCCTGTACGCTGGCTGAATCTCGCCTCGTGCCCCTCCTGGACCGGCACTGTTTTGGTGGCAAAATGGCGCCGACCAACACGGCGTTCGTCCATTGCCTGCACGGGTTTGTAGTGTTCGTGCAAGTCCTCCCACCAACCCGTGCTGGCGTGCTACGTCCCCTCCCAATCCCGGGTCGGCCCTGGTTCTACATCGGCCTTGTGATTTGTAATACCGGTCTTCCCCCTCCAATGGCAACTGTCATTCTCACTGTCGTGGACCGGTTTTCCAAGACTGCTCAACTTTATTGCCCTCCCCAAGCTACAACGACTGCCTCTGAGGACCGCCAGCTTGCTTTTGTTGTTACAACCACGGTTGTTCGACCGCACGGGATCCCTGCTTCTTGTGCTGATCTGACGTGTCCCCAATTCATTCTCTCAGGTTTGAAGCCCTCTTCTGCGAGGCAGATTGGAGGCCTCAGTTCTCTCTAGCCCTGTCTTCTGGGTTTCCTATCACCAGCGAGGGGAATGGGGACAGGGGCAGGGGGGGGAGAGGGTGAGAGCGATCCAGACCTGGGGAACCGCGGCTGGCGCTGTTGATCATGGTTGCGCGCAACCATCTGCATGGATCAACAACCTCTCCTGGAGGATTTGATACGCGACAACTCACTGCCAGCAGGTGCAGCTACTGGCCATGTCCCCTTTTTGAGTTCGCTCCTGGGCATCTGCCGCCGCTCTGCTTCACAATCGCTTCAGGAGGAGGAAGAATCCTTCTTCCCTGTTCTTTTTGTATTTTTCACATTATGATGTGTTTAGGTTCCGCACCCCATCTTCCGGCCGTGATGCCGCAGGGATGTGAAATGGATAAGGACCCGCCGTGCCTGCTCGCTCTTGCTGACGCAGAACCGAGCCGAATCGCTAGACACCGTCGCCCCCGAGTCCCGCTCCTGCTTATCGAGGGTGGGTCAGGCAGTGTTGGCTTTCCTTCAAGGGACCCTCCCTCCTTAGACTGGGGTTCAAAAAAAACTAAAACCCCATTCGCTTTGTGGGCCCTCCTATTGATGCCGATTCATCAATCCGTCTGCCGTGAGGCTTAAGCAGCTCGAGGGCATGCGTGTTCACCCCACTTTCATTTGTGGTCTGCTCTGGTAAACCAGCAGTCATCGCACAGACCCTCTCTGCTCCACCCAGCCGCTCCCCCCCCCTCTCCCTTCTTTTGGATTCATGTAAGAACCATCTCCACCCCAGTTTCACCCGTTCCACGTGGTTACTGGGGACGTACTCGCCGGGTGTAGCGCGAGTGGGTTTTCATACCTTGCAGATTGAGGGTATGTGGGCCCGAGGCGAGAGGAGCTGGATTATTCCGGGGGTCATCCTCGACCCTCTTCGTTCGGGGCGGTGATTTTCAGCGGCTCACCCTGGAGAAGCCTCAGGCGCCAAGCAGGCGTCCGTTTGAGGGAGGGTCCTGTCAACTCCGGCCCCCCAACTGTTGTCGTGCTGTGTTAGTGTCTTAGTTTCTTGCTTGATTTTTGCCCCCTTGTTGGACCACGCCCTTCTTCCCGAGGTTTCTCCTGCCTTGCCTCCTGCCACTTCAACCTGCGTCGCACACGGCCTGCATTATTCGATCAACTCCCCTTACAAATCACCTGGTTTCCCTGCATGTGATCCGGCCAGATCGACTTTACCGCGTACTGCTACGCGTTTACTACCGTGGGCTTAGTTGGATTACTCTTAGTTCATGGCCTCCAGGTGCTATCTCTGCTTTGTTGTTTCTCTCTTGTGGGAAAATTCGTCCGTGCCTATCACCCTTTGTTCTCTACCAGTATAGTTTTTGGATTACTCCTCTCCATGCCTGCAGTTCTTCCACTCTCCAGCCATGAGTACGCCCCACTGCCCAAACCAACCTCCTCGCGTCAACTCCCTTGGACTATACATAAAGTCCTGTTCACCTTCACTCCCAACTTCCTGTCCCTGCCCGTCGTCGTGTTCTGCTCTTGGGTTCCAGGCAGCATACACGGCTACCCTAACATATCAGTAATGTGTTCTACTTGTGTTAGTGACGTGTCTCTTATTGTGTATACTATGAGTTCTTTTATTTTGTATGTATATTTATATGTGTAGTAGTGTCGTCTTGTGTATAAAGATGAGTTGTTATTCTGTTCGGTAGTGCTCTATATTTTTAGTGTCTCTTGCGCTTGTGGTAGTTGGGTATTCTCTTATGTTGTAGTCAGTTGTGGTTAGGGGGTCGTCTCCACGGCGGTTGGACTACCTGTATTGCATCTCGATTTGACCTTCCCAGCCACGGGAGCGGACGGGCGTTGGGGTTGGAGCCGCCTGCTCCTAGGGACAACCCGCCTCTGGCGAAGCGGGATGCCAGCGGGGACAGGGAAACACACAAAAACAGTTGACCTCATTGTTCTTTATTAATAATTCAAAAGAAGGAGAAATCGGGTATGCATTATAAAAGCATTCATTATCTTTGTAATTGGATTTGATTTAAATTATTGTAATTCATATGTACTTAATTCATGAGTTGTGTTTGCTGATTTTCTTCCATCCATTTCCCAGAGGCCATGGGATGATAGTAGTATTAGTAATATTTTTGGCGTTCTGTGTATGTTCTAAGTATTTTCGCCACCAGGCGTCCAGTGTCCACACCCAGAGAAAAGGAAGCAGAATCAGCTCATATGATAACGATTAACAGGGCCATTTGGGCTGAAAGACCACTCTACAGAAGGAGGACTGGCCCAGGAGGGAAGGAATGCAAACCCTGGAAAAGTTGGAACGCATCATGGCCAGGGGGGAATCCAAACGGGACCATTTACCTCTGCCCAGCCACGAGCGCACAGCAAGCTCTCGAGCGTCAATCGATGGCGGTGAGGTCGTGACCCCCTCCAACGCCAGAACCACCCTCCCCCCAGCGAGGGTCATCAGCTGACGGGTCAGGTGACCGAAAACCTGGGCACAAAGAGGGCCTATTAGAGAGAGAGAGAGAGCAGAGAGAGAAAGAAACACAGACAGGCAGACAGACGAGAAGAGAGAAGATAGTTAGAGATGATGAGGGGAGTTTGAGAGGGAGTGAGAGGAATTTAGAGACAATGGACACAGAGGATTATTACAGAATGAGAGAGAGTGAGAAGGAGCAGGCAAGTAAGGAGATATAATCGAGAGAGTGAGACAAGAAAGAGGAGGGAGTGAGAGGTGTGTGGAAGATAGAGAGAAGCATCAAAGACAAAATAATACTGCAGGGCACGATAACACGACGACAAATAGCAATTCCCAAAAACACTAATTTCGCAGGTACAAACCTGTTGACTATAAGGCGCTCCACCACTGGTTGCTCTCTGCCCTTCCCCTCCAGTGGTTTATCTGCTACTTAGCAAAAGTGCAGGTCTGTTAAAAACGGGATGGGACTGATGTATCAGCGAAAACCCCTGCAGGGAAGGCCCGCACCACCCCTCTCTCCACGGAGCTGTCGCTGGGCGGGTTCACTCAACATTTGGAGAGTGAGTACATGTAGCCCCCAGCGGAGGTGGGACAGTCCCTCCACAGGCCGTCGAAAGCCCGACGAGATGAGCACAAACATCGGGGGAGAACTCACTGGCGATGGGCATCACCACCGTCCTAAGGACCATAGAGGAAGTGATGTCACAGAGAGAGAGAAGAGAAGGGGTGGCATTGAGAGAGAGAGGAGTTGGATGTCATTGAGAGAGGAAGGAGAAGAAGTGTGTCATGGAGGAGAAAAGAGGAGATAGTGATGTTCATAGGCGAGAGAGGTGGGAGGGAAAGTGAGGGCATGGAGAGAGAGAGGAGAAGTGATGTCACGAGACAGAGGAGAAGTGATATCATAGAGCGAGTGGAGAAGTGATATCATAGAGCGAGAGGAAAATGTGATTTAATGGAGAGATGAAGAGATGGAGAAGAGTTGATGTCATGTGAAGAGATAGGAGGAAGAAGTTAGATGTTATGGATGGAGAGAGAGAGGCGGAGTGGGGTGGGGGATGTGAATGAGCAATGTCACACTGTATTCAAATGTGTGTGTGCTTTGATCAAGAACTATTTTTATTGTAGATTCATTGTCATTAGAATCTGAAGATTTGTGTGTCTGGTAACATGTGAGTGTGTGTGTTTGTTAATGTGTGTGTATAAGTGTGTGTGTGTGTGTGTGTGTTTGTGTGTTTGTGTCTCCTGTGAATAGGTGAGTTACCTGAAGGCAGCCAAGTACTCTTGCGTCTACCCATGGGTCCAAGGAACCCCGTAAACGGCTAACAGTGACTGTTGAAACCCACCCCTGCACCACTGCCCACCTGCACAAACACACACGTGTACGTGCACATTAGAAAACACACTATGAAGACGATGATTGACCAAAACAGATTCTTACATGCAAACGCACGAACACGCACAAACACGCACAAACACACACACACCTCTTCGGGAGTACTTTGGGTCAAGATTAGCGAATCTCAAAATCTCTGATCTCTTTTATTTGAGGATATATCTCTTTGTGGATCTCTTTCCTAAGTCTCTGCCACCTCTTTCTCTCTCTCCTCTCTCTCTAATCTCTTTCATCTCTCTCTCTCTCTCTCTCTTCTCTCTCTCTCTCTCTCTCTCTCTCTCTCTCTCTCTCTCTCTCTCTCTCTCTCTCTCTCTCTCTCTCTCTCTCTCTCTCTCTCTCTCTCTCTCTCTCTCTCTCTCTCTCTCTCTCTCTCTCTCTCTCTCTCTCTCTCTCTGCCTCACCTCATCGGGTGCTCCGCTGCCGGGGAAGAAGTTCCCGTCGTCATAGCGATGGATGGACAGATAGAGGACGTTGGGGTCGTTGTAGAATGCTTGCTGGGTGCCGTTGCCATGGTGAACGTCCTGAGAGGCGGTAAGCAGAGCAGCGCACAACCAATCACTCAACCATCTTTGACCAATCAGCATTAGTTATTCTCAGAGCATAACAATAGTTCGTAAAAGAGCAACACTAGTGTAATAAAAAAGAAATGTAACGAGTAAAATACTAAAATAAGTGATTTAAGTTTATTTTAATTTCCCATACAGGATTAACTAAAGCGCCGTAGTACCCTGAGTGCTTCCGTGTATTTGGATCGTTTGCCTGATTGCTAGCCTCAAACACAAGACGTATGCTAGCTGACACAAACTAAACAGAAACACAAAGAGCTTTTTGTGTTTTGTACAAGTTATCGCTTTAATAATCTGTGTTGTAAATCGTCAATGCCAATGATTATTTATATTTATTCTTTGGTTGTTGAAAATCTCGATGACAGGAACTGAAACTGGGTTACCAGTTTGGTCAAACTGATTCAGCATCCTCTCTCTGATTGGGTGACTGGAGGTGATGTCTTTCGATGCCACATGGTCACTTTAGCATCAACTGTCAACAAGTCAGGTCATCAGGTTGAAAAAAACACTTGTTTACTCTGTTTGGCGCCATCATTGAAATTGTAATAAATGGATGTTTTCTAGTGTTTGGTTGCCCTTTAATTGTCTCAGAATCAATTGTGTCCTTATGGCAATTCTAATGAATTACGGCTCATACTCCAGGTGATTAAAGAATCTGTTTAACTCATGTTCAGTGAACTTGTGTATGGCTCCCTGTCCCAAAATAAAAGATCAAACTGTTCTGTTCTGTCCTTCAGAAGCTGTTGACCTTTGGGCCGTTCAAAGCAGAACCATCTTTTACCCTTAAGTTTCCTGTAATGTAAAGTCTTTGGAGATTTTGTGTGTGTGTGTGCGTGTGAAGCTGTGATGTTTGGGCCGTTCAAAGCAGAACCATCTTTTACCCTTAAGTTTCCTGTAATGTAAAGTCTTTGGAGATTTTGTGTGTGTGTGTGCGTGTGCATGTGTGTGTGTGTGTGTGTGTGTGTGTGTGTGTGTGTGTGTGTGTGTGTGTGTGTGTGTGTGTGTGTGTGTGTGTGTGTGTGTGTGTGTGTGTGTGTTTACTGACCCAGTCCACGATGAGGATTCTGTTGACGCTGAGTCGCTGCTGCAGCAGCTTTGCGGCGATCGCCACTGAGTTGAAATAACAGAATCCCCTAGGCGAGAGATGTAGAGACACATGGAGAGAGAGAGTGCATGGGGAGAGAAGAGACATAGAGACATAGAGAGATTGAGAGACATAAAGAGAGACATAGAGAGAGAGAGAATGAGAGTGAGAGATTGTGAGAGAGAGAGAGAGAGAGAGAGAGAGAGAGAGAGAGAGAGAGAGAGAGAGAGAGAGAGAGAGAGAGAGAGAGAGAGAGAGAGAGAGAGAGAGAGAGAGAGAGAGAGAGAGAGAGAGAGAGAGAGAGAGAGAGACAGAGAGACAGAGAGACAGAGATAGGTAGAGAGAGAGGGATGGATGGAGAGAAATAGTTAGTTATATTTTGACATCAATTCTTGTCTGTAATTCTATTATTTTGTACGTTGACAATGTTCATTTCCCTCTGCTAATAAAGCTCTCTGAATTCAATTGACCGACAGACAGCAGTAGAGAGAGATGGAGAGAGATGGGGAGAGTTCAAATGGTGGATTTATGTCTGGGTTTCAATACATTTGAAGTTCACTCTTGACAAGCAACGAGTTATAAATTAACGGCTGTCAAAGCAAAAGCGAGACTCTTCAGAAAGAATAAAAATATACTCTAATGTTTAAAAAAAACATGATAATAAAACCAAACACATGTAATTTCTGACAGGCTGGTCTAGGCCGCCTCAGCAGGCTCCTTACATGGGAGTGCTCTCTTCGGCGTGATGTCCGGGAGGTCGGACGACCGCAAAGCCGTTCTGGAAGACACAAGAGAAGAAGTTGTTGCCTACCGACAATACAAGGTACAAGGTATCTTTATTATCCCTGAGGGGTAATTTGATGCACAGCCAGCAGTAAAAAAAGAAACTGCAAAGACACACGGATAAGGCAAAAAATAACACAAAACAGATCACAACACAAAACAGATCACACTCGTTAGATGTGATCATTGACCAGACTGATGGCTGCAGGCATAATTTTTTTTGCAACTGGTTCGTTCGGCAAAGTGGCAGCCTTTATCCGCGCCCTGATGGCAGCAAGGAAGATTCAAAGTACAGGGGATGGGTTGTGTCAGCCATGATTGAGCAGGCCTTCCTCAATGACCTGACCTTATATAGGTCGTTAAGGTTGCTCGTTTGAGTGCCAGCAATGTTGCTGGCCATTTTCACGATCGCCTGCAGCCGATTTTTCTGTTCAACAGAAAGTGACCCATGCCAGCAGATAAAAAAAAAGGAGAGAACATATTCAATAAAACAAGAATAAAACATTTTCATAAAAGTGGTGTCAACATGAAAACTGCGGAGCTTCCGATAAAGGTACATACGCTGATGTGCTTTCTTGCGCACAGCATCGACATGGGGCTCAAAGCTTAATTTGTTGTCAACCAGTCCCTAGACGATATTTATTCTGCTGCACCACTTCAACAGGCTGATCGTTTATTAAAACAGGGGAGATGACAGGTGGAGTTTTCCTAAAATCAATGCATATCTCCTTAGTTTTCGCCACATTAATATTTAAAAAGGATGATTCACACCAGTTCATAAAATCGCTCACTACAGGACCGTGTTCAGGGTCGCCAATGCTGAGGAGGGACACAATAACTGAATCATACGCAAATTAAAAAAAAAAGACATTGAACAGCAACATCACGACAACGTCCCTCCTTCATCATGACCTTCCTCTATTCCTCTCTTCCACTTCTTTCTGGGTCCTAGGTGTACATTATAATAACAACACATCTATATGGAGTTCATCCAGTAGAAGTGCACCTATGTAGAGCGTAGAACATAATGGGCCCTATCTTGCACCCAGCGCAATTTACTTTCTACACCGACACACGTATCGTTCCTAGTTTGCACCCGGCGCAAAGCTGATTTTTTTCCCCCACAGCATTCTCGCACCACTACACTTTTGCACCCTGAGAGGAGAGGCGAGTTCCGGCGCAAATAAAAAATGGTGCTATCTTACAGATCGATTTTTCAATTGCGTCACTGACTAAAAAAAATCCTGGTTTAAGTACCCTAGCGTATAGCACAGTTGGTGTTGCTATTTTGACGTGTCTAGGCAGGTCGGAACTGTAACATAAGCTTACACACACGTAGGCTATACACAGCACAAACATGCACACAATTAGCCTAATTTAAATATTATGATGTCAAAGATTGTTCATATGTATGAAACTGCATAGAAATAGCATGTGGATTGTGTTTTTTTTCCATAGGGGCTGCATGAATGAACATTGTAGTAAGCTATGCCATGCGTTAAGATAATAACAATAATAAACTCAAGCAAAGTATATCCCAGCCTTCTAAAACAAAATCTCCTTTTAGGGTAAATGATAAGGTTGGTTAAATTCTTTGGGAAAGAACAGCCAATAATAAGTTGTACTTTTAAATCAATACATCCGCAAACACCGTACAGATAACACATATTTTCTTGACATAGACATCTTGTACAAGCCCATAACTTTTTGGATTGATGAGTATTTGATTGTGAGGAAACATAGTTTTACCGCGAGTGAGTGTTTAAAAGAATGAATGAATGCGGGTGATGCTTGGCGCACGAGTGTCTGTTTAAACACACGCAAACTAAACACACTAACGCATAATAGAGTCCATGGCAATGTACATTAACGGGGGGACACATGCATATTATAAACACAAGTTGATAACGATAATGTATACAATTTTGGAAAGTAACGATGTTTGTTAATGTATTGCCGCATATCATTAAATAGGCCCTCAGTTGCGGCCACAGGACCACATATCATATGTGTTAAGTTCTCTCTGCTGAAATTTACAACTCAGTGGTTCTAAAGTTGTAGAAGAAAACGCTATTCCATGTGTGAATTAGGCCATATTATTTGGACATAAACTGAGCCATTTGAGTTTGAAATTCATGTGCTCCTGCATCTGTCTCAGGGGAGACTGCAAACGCGTCAAAATATCAACTCGTCAGTTTCAATTGCGCTCATGGCTTTTAAAGGGGATAGGAGATGGCACTCCCATTGGTTTATTGCATGTTACGCCCAAAACCCACCTATTCAGACCAACCTATTTTAGATTTGCGTTGGGCGCACGAGTCATTTATCCGCCCGTATAATAGCAACAGCGCCAGAGACCCGCCCCCAAAGCTATTTCCGTTTTGCCCTTCTCACTTGCTTTTCAGACCGTTAAAATAGGGCCGATAGGGGGGGGGGGGGGGGTGTGTCTGCGTGACATTGCGACAATGTGAACCAAAGCGGCTTAGGTCTATTTATAGAGAACAGGAACACTGGTTTGATATAATCGGTCTCAAAGAGAGGGCACCCCAGGGACACAAAAGAAGGCATCAATACAGCAGCCATGACGGATCCTTGGGTTTGGGAAACCTTTTAGAATCCTTCAAGTTGCCATGGTTTCCCCAAAGGTGAGTCCATATGTAATATTAATATTCACATTCACGATAGATGATCTTTGCATTTAATTACGCTCATCTATAAATGTACTCTGTGTTTTGACGATATGACAACATATTGATCGACCAAGCAATTCATCGACTCGACTTGAAGAGCCAGTGAACCTTGTTCTAGACAGGAGGGGGGGAGGTGTTAACCCCATGGTTACGGCCCAAGGCATATTTGTGATACTTCTTTAGCTCCGTCATTGTGGATGAGCATTATAATGAGCTTTATCGGACACACGTCACACACCGTAACGTTACACAACATGTGTCCGGGAAGATGCAGGTATTAAAGGGGTGATATTATGCCGCCAGTTTTGGGTGTAATTAGCCATTACAATCCCTTGGAAAATCGGCCTTTCCCTGTGCCCTAGTGACATCATTAGTGGGCGTATCTACCTAGATGTATGCTTGATAGATCAGTCCACCGGCCTTTTCAAAAGGCTTGTGAAGGCTAATCACACTCACACCAGGTGGCATGATATCACCCCTTTAAATAAACCGCGCAGCGTGGTGTTACACCGTAAGTGTCCAAAAAGCTCAACTTTCTCGCTGACACCGCAGTCCACCGCTACCCAGACAGAGCTCCACACGTCCACACAAACCTAGCCCCCGGTGTCCCTTGATTGTGATGTAAGACTACCTCGGGTAAAGGAAGTCTGACGTCTCGATAAGAATGCCACCTGGGTTCAGCAGAGTGGAACGCTCACGCCGTGTTTTGGGGAGAAACAAACAAAGGATTTTATCCCCTTTTTTCTCGAAATTGGTGTGTGACAAAAGCAGGGAAGAAATGACATAGATTGCTATGACCATGTAAGACAAATTATCACGTTTAAAATATATAAATATTTTTTGGGGGTCACTGGCTCTTTAAAGGAGAGAGAGAAACAAAGAGGAAAGAGAGAGAGAGAGAAAGGGAGCCTCAAGCACAGAGAGGCAGGGCGAGAGATAAAAAGCTAGAGAAACATAAACAGACAGAGGGAGGGATGAAGAGAGAGGGAGAGATGTAAACAGAGCGACAAAGAGATATAAACAGAGACGGATATAGAAAGAGAGATGGATGGAAATAGAAAGTTAGAAAATGGTCTAGAGCGTGAGACATAAACATTAAACAATTAGAAAGAGACAGAAAGACATAAAAAACTAAGAGAGAAAGAGAGAGAGAGAGAGAGAGAGAGAGAGAGAGAGAGAGAGAGAGAGAGAGAGAGAGAGAGAGAGAGAGAGAGAGAGAGAGAGAGAGAGAGAGAGAGAGAGAGAGGGAGAGAGGAATAGATTGCAACAGAAGGGTTAAGATAGAGAGAGATAAAGAGGAAGCCAAAAAGAGACACATAGTTTGTGTGTACGTGCATGACTGAACTTCTGGTGTGTGCGTTCTTGTGTGTGTGTACCTTGAGCTCCCTGTGTGTGTGTGAGTGTGTGTGTGTGTGTGTGTGTGTGTGTGTGTGTGTGTGTGTGTGTGTGTGTGTGTGTGTGTGTGTGTGTGTGTGTGTGTGTGTGTGTGTTTGTACCTTGAGTGCCCTCTGTGTGTGTGTGTGTGTGTGTGGTGGGGGGGGGAGTGTGTGTGTGTACCTTCAGCTCCCCGGTGGCCACCTTCAGCACCAGTTCCACCACAGAGCCGACCGCTAGCCGTGCCGCGCTGGATGAGTGCACCTCATTCCATATGGTGTCACTGTCCACCTGCACACAAACAAAAACAAACACACACACACACACACACACACCACACATGCACGAACACGCACGCATATGACCACACACACACACACACACACACACACACACATGCACGCATGCACACACACACACAAAGAAGAAACAAATGAACTATGAGCAGTTATCTTTAAATATTGTTGAATATTTGTCCTGTAAAATATGTAAACAGCAGCACAAAATGTGTGCATGAATGAGTGAATATAAGGCGATATAGTAAAGCGCTTTGAGTCGCCACTGGTTAGGTAAACGCTGTAGTAATGCAGTCCATTTATCATTTACATTACAAAATCCGCTGAACAAGACTCCTCCCCTCTCAGTGCTAAACTATCGCACACGAGGATGAGGTCCACCTTGATGTGGTCACCTCTAAGACGGGTCAGAGGAGACAGTGAGGATCTAGGGACACACGAAGGTGATCCACACACTACGTTTGGAGGAGACACCAGAGATGGAGGTTGTTATAAAGTCACTGCTTGTGTGCGTTAGACAGAGAGAGACAGAGAGAGAGTCGGAGAAAGACAGAGAGAGATAGAGAGAGAGGGAGAGAGACAGAGAGAGAGATGGAGAGAGACGGAGAGAAAGAGGGAGAGAGAGTGAGGGACAGAGAGAGAGATGGAGAGAGACAGGGAGGGAGAGAGAGAGAGAGAGAGAGAGAGAGAGAGAGAGAGACAGAGAGAGAGAGAGAGAGAGAGAGACGGAGGAGAGAGAGAGAGAGAGAGAGAGAGAGAGAGAGAGAGACCGAGAGACCGAGAGACCGAGAGAGAGACGACCTACCCCCACTCCTCCGCAGGGCAGCCTGACGAACATGGGCGTGACAGAGCCTGTGGGGAGAGAGAGAGAGATAATCACCCTGTGAAACACAGCAGCATCCCTCTCTGTTAAAACCCCTTCCTTTAAATATGTTTGCATGTTCTCTCTCAGAGCGTGTGTGTGTGTGTGTGTGTGTGTGTGTGTGTGTGTGTGTGTGTGTGTGTGTGTGTGTGTGTGTGTGTGTGTGTGTGTGTGTGTGTGTGTGTGTGTGTGTGTGTGTGTGTGTGTGTGTGCACGACTGTGTGTGTGCGTGTGTGTTCTTACAATCTCACTTCTGTCTAACAGGGTCGTTTGTGTGTTTGTGTGTGTGTGTCTGTACGTGTGTGTGTGTGTCTGTCTGTACGTGTCTGTCTGTCTGTCTGTCTGTCTGTCTGTGTCTGTCTGTCTGTGTCTGTCTGTCTGTGTGTGTGTGTGTGTGTGTGTGTGTGTGTGTGTGTGTGTGTGTGTGTGTGTGTGTGTGTGTGTGTGTGTGTGTGTGTGTGTGTCCCTACAGTCTATCTTCTGTCTCAGGGGGTTGGTTCCGTACAGCAGGACGTGGGCCTCTGAGTGGACCGTCTGCAGCTCCTCTAGAGTCGCCTTCCTCCCCCTGATGCACTACACACACAAACACAGACACAGACACACACACACACACACACACACACACACACACACACACACACACACACACACACACACACATATATATAAACACACACACACAAAAACACGTATTTTGCTTCATATCTGTAGCGCCCCCCAAGTAGAAAGCCTCACAGGGCGAGGATACAGCCGGGCGGTAAATTCACAACTCACAACTAAACCCCTGAACACCTGGGAAATCAGGAACATTCATGAATTCAAGATGTTTTAGTGAAATCAAGATTTCACTAAAACACTGTGTTGGGCTACCGTGGACGTAAGTGTAACCCGGGGATGACTTCCTGAATCCAAAGCTCGACACAGAGGAGGTCGAGGAGGCAGCGGCCACTGAGGGCTAGCGTTGGGACAAAATATCCATACGCCGACATATCGTCACCCTTCTTCATGCGACACGAGAATCGATTTACTGCCGCCAAATATCGATATAATGCGTATATATTTGTTTTTAATTTATATATATATGTTTTTACATTTATTTTGCATTTTTATGCTTTATTCATGAAGAGTTAGACAGGAAATATCGCTCCAAATATTGACATTTTAATTAATAAAGTAAGGCACTCTAACCAGATTTCCCTCCTCATCGAGGTGGCGCCCAACACATCAATGAGGAAAATTTGAATTGAAGTTAACTAATTTTACAAAAAGACAAATTACCGGTATCTCAGGCGATATTGTATATCATATTGTATCGTAAGGTACCCTGTGATTCCAACCCTTTCTGAGGAAGCCTTAACCACTTCTGTGTGTTGAATATGATCTTACTGACTAGCAACAAGCTAACATTGAGCGACCTGGTGTAACGGCCTAGCAGCGAGCTAACTGTGGGCTAACAGACTAGCAGCGAGCTTACTGTGGGCTAACCAATCAAATTGTAATCCAGAGCCCCACGCTTCCTCAACCACCTCTGTGTGGGGCTCTGGATCCCGGTCGGTGTTGTGGTAAGATATATGCCGAGCACACGCGTGGTTCAACAGGTATGGAAGCATATATGTAGCAAAATTCAAAATGGCAATGCAATTTGCAATTTAATAAGTCATTACATTATGCAATTGACAATTCATTATACAATTTAAAAATGTAATTTGTAAATACGTTATTCAAAGTGTATTTTAATATGCAAAGTGACAATGAAATCCTCAATAAAATTTGCAAGTTATAACATTCTATAAAAATAGAATAACATTTTGTCAAATTTTTTGAGTTCCTTTATTCAAATTGAAAAGCTATAGCGTCCCCGTGATTGCAATGCACTTCGCCACGCTCAGTGTGTTGCGAAATTCAAATTACATTTCAATCCGCAAAACACTTTGCAAAAGATTTTGCAAAACGTGCTCGACAGACCAGCTGATCATCCACGACCTAGCACATGGCACTTTCTTTTCTATGCCTAGCATTGTGCCAGGTTTGACTGGGTTGATAGTAATAAAATGAAAATGGCGGAAAAGAAGGTCGCCAAGCTGCTGTGGGAGGCCGCTGCAGCTCTAGATGAACAGCGGGATGCAGGGTCCGAAATAGCGAGATCACCCCTGGCCCACATCCCTTGAAAATTAACTTCCAGGCTAATTTAGCTCCGCAACAGGCTCAGTTGGCCCACTCTCAATGGCTAAGTCAGCCATGGCCAGTAGCCGCGACCATCCATCAGTCGTGGTTTCACTCATACCTGTCACACCGAGAACAATGCACTGTGGTGGGCGGGGCCAGTTCTGCTTATATGGGTTGTCCAGTAGGAGTCCCCCAAGGGTCCAGACTGGGGCCCATTTTATTTTCATTATATATTAATGATTGACCGAAATACTGTTTACATGTCGATGTCCAGCTTTACGCTGACGACACTGTAACTTTTACTATAGCAAAAAATCCTGAGGAGGTGGCACGTGTGCTCTCAGCAGCTCTTACACACATACAAACATGGCTCAATAGATCGTGTCTATCTTAAATGTAAATGTTTGTTTATACTTCTCAAAGAAACCTTCTACTACTACTTCTACTACTGCTTTCTCAATCTGGGGTGTTCTTGAGCACAGAAGAGTTGGAAGTTGTTAATGAGATTAAATACCTAGGTGTGACTATAGATTCCAGACTCTCTATCGAAAACTTTGTTAAAATGATATCCAAAAAAAAAGTTAAATCTTTGTAATTTTAAGCAAATCAAAGGATCTCTGTCAAATGCAGCTGCTCAGATTTTTCTGCACTCAATGATACTTTCATGTCAGAACTACTGCATCACCAGCTGGTCTATGTCTGGTTGTACTATCCTAAAACCAGTTGAGCTTCGGTACAAAAAGGCACTCAAAACTCTAGATAAAAAAAACCTTTCTCTTATCATCATTGCAACATCTTAGAGAAATATAACTTACTGAGTTTTAATAGTTTTTGTAAATTTTCCTCTATATGCTTAAGTACTATATGGCCTGGCGCCACCCCCACTGCAAGACTTTATTAAATACAGACAGACTCGGATCACCAGAGCTGTTGTAAACAGGGGCTGTGAGGTTACTAAAGGTAGTTGTGGTACTCTCAAAACTGAATATTTTATTTATATTAGCAAAAGGTAATTTTCTCTGAATTTAAGGGCTTGAAATGATTTTAAAAATGTATGAGACCAGTACATTCATTTATTCCTCATAATTTGTGTTGTGAGGAACTTAAAATGTAAGCAGCACCCAGGTGGAACTGTTGACACTTAAGTAGTTGCGTTCCGGGTTGTCGTCTGATGGGAGCACTTCCGCCCGCGGCCTCAGACGCAACTTGGATGACGAACTGAGAAGTCGTGTCTTCATTGCTTCGCACCATTTTCTGTATATTACAGGTCAGTAGTTGGTTTAAACTATAAAATGTCAACCTTCTAAAGCCTTGCTTTAAATGCATAACTGTTGAAGAAGTTCGGGTCACGTTTTGTGGTGTTTCTAGCGAACTTAAGAGACTTTAAAATACCGCCATTGAGTACAATGGCAGGGGTAAATACCGGGAGGCGCAAAACGGCAGGTCCCGCCGATTATGGGTTTATTTTTCGCCCTGCGTATTGCCTTGCGGGCATGCCGCGCAATTTAAGGCTTTTTGTTAGCACTTTGCACAGTGTTAGTTTTATTTGTGGTCTCCTGTACACTACAGTTTAAATGGGAACATGAGTACATGTTAAAGGTTCATGGTTACAGATTTACAAATTTGAAAGAATGTTTACATTAATGCATACTGTTTAAAGATAAAAATGTTACTGTTACATCCAGAGTCACAACTTGGTTTACTTTGCATTGAAAACGTTTAGCTTTCTCTGAGTAATACTTTAGTTTTATTTAAGTGTGTGTGAATCTAGAATAATTGCCAACTACATGTTGCATTCAAGTACATTGGATTAATGCTTTTTATTGCACTATATTATTATTGATGCTTTAACTCACTTAAACAGGTGAATGTAAATGAGTACATTGCTCAAATAGCGTTAAGTGGACTGATGGAGAATATTGAATGTGCACGAGATATAACATGAATGTGAATTAGAATAGGATGTACGATGTAGTTACTATTTGATGCACTTAAACAGTTGAAGACTGAACAAGAGACACTCAGAGAAATGTTTGTATTTTATTTGAATTTAAATAGAGACGCAACTTGGATGACGAACTGAGCAGTCGTGTCTTCATTGCTTTGCACCATTTTCTGTATATTACAGATTTCTTTATTGTTGCCGTGGCACCCAGTCCTGGGACCCGTAACATAGTGCATTATGGAACACATTATGGAACACGCAATCACCTCTAACTGTATGCTGTACTGTATTAGCCCAGTAGAGCCTACTAATGAATTGTATCTCCGTTTTAACACATACTAATGAATTGTCCTGTTTTTCTTCCCTTCTGTTTCTCCCTGTTTTATATAGCAAATTGTACCATTGTAGATCGTTTGTCATTTGTACTGTAACATCAACCTGCCCACAGATGGAAATTAGCCCCCGGGCTACAATCTGGCACATTTACGTGTACTGCTGTACATGTTTATTAATGTGCATTTTCCTGAAATAAAACAAATAAATTAAGTTAAGGTTAGTGTTGTGCATACTTCACACTGCGCCCGCAGACCCGTCTCCTGCAGTCGCGACCAGATGCTCTGGATGCGCCCGGCGTGCTCCGGGTGGCTGTTGGTGTTCCCACACATGCACTGGTGCTTCTGCATCAGCGAGTCGTACACCAGGCCTGGACACACACAGGCAGACAGAAACACACAACCAGACAGACAGATGCACATAGACAGACAGACAGACAGACAGACAGACAGACAGACAGACAGACAGACAGACAGACAGACAGACAGACAGACAGACAGACAGACAGACAGACAGACAGACAGACAGACAGACAGACAGACACACAGACACACAGAAAATACGACAGACACACACACAGGCAGAGGCACATAGATCTTAATTTATCCTATTCGATTTATTCGTATTCTTTCTCCTCTGGAGAAAGACCATGAGCATCTCGCAAACTAATCACAATCACCCTCATCTCCATCATCTATACATTAACACCATTATTACATTTATATCATTATAACTGACCTGTAGTGAAGTGAGTTTTGGCGGGCGGGTCCGGGGGCGCGACACTCAAGGGGAAGGAGGGGGCGGAGGCGGGAGATGATTGGGCGCGGGAGAGGGGGCGGTGCCCGGGGAAGGTGATTGACAGGCCGGCAGCCTCCATGGACGCCTGGTAGTTCCTCAGCTGGTGGATCCTCTGCTGCTCCAATAGGAGGGCCTGCTGCTCACACGCACATGCACACACGTTTGCACGCACACGCACACACACACACACAGGGCCGCCCACACACACACACACACGAGAAAAGAACACGATGACAATGATGAAAGGTTAGTCTATACATCTCATTCAGGTCTGCCACCTCCTAGCTGAACCGCCATGAGAGGGCAGCCAAACCGCACTTTATAATCCTCTTTCCACGTCAGGTGAAATCCCCCGCTCCCCCTTCACCTCTCCCTCTGTCCCCTCTGCCCTCTCCTCCCACCTTCACCTCTCCCTCTGTCCCCTCTGCCCTCTTCTACTCCCCCCTTCACCTCTCCCTCTGTCCCCTCTGCCCTCTTCTCCCGCCATCACCTCTCCCTCTTTCCCTTCATCCCTCTTCTCCTCCAACCTTCACCTCTCTCCTCCCCCCTTCACCTCTCCCCCTGTCTCCTCTCCCCTCTTTTCTTCCCCCCTTCACCTCCCACATCTTATCCTCCCCTCTCCCATCTCTCCCTCACTTCTCCTCCCCTCTCACCCTCCCTCACCCAGCTACCTGTCTGAAGAGCAGCTCATGGTCCGCCTGCCTCTCCATGTCCCAGGGCCCCTCCTCCTGGAGCTCCTGGGGGTCGGGGGGCTCCTGTTTGACGCTGACCCCGGCGGGGAGGGCTCCCCCCTCGGTGTCCTGCTGCTCCCTCAGCTCCTCCTCCGTCTCCTCTGGGTGGCTCTGATGCTGCCGGACCACGCCCGCCTCGCACGGCTTACCCATCATCTGCCGGAGATACAGGGGTAGGGGTAAGGTCATCGCTAGTCCGTTAGCTCATCGTAAGCTTACTGCGAGTCAGTTAGATCACAGCTGGCTTGTCGCTGGACATTTAGCTCATCGTAAGCTTACTGCAAGTCGGTTAGATCATAGCTGGCTCAATGTGAGTCTGTTAGCCCACAATTAGCTTGCTGCTAGTCTGTTAGCCCATGGCTAGCTTGCTGCCAGCCTGTCGCATCAGAACTATAGAGTTTGCCCAATGTTAGCTTGCTGCTAGTCATTTAGCTCATAGTAAGCTTACTGTGAGTTGGTAAGATCATAGCTGGCTCACTGCTAGTCTGTTAGCACACGGTTAGCTCGCAGCCAGCCCGTCGCATCAGAGTTAGACCAGGTCGCATAATGTCAGCTTGTTGCTAGTCATTAAGGTTGTCGTAAGCAAATTCCTTATCAGTTAGGTATTAGTTTGGTATGTCCACTAGCTTATTACTTGTTAGTGCGCTCATAGTTATCTTGCTGCTTAATGGGTTAGTTAAAATGTAGCTAATTGCTAGTCAGACAAAGAAATAGCCCATTGCTTGAACTGTTGCTTGCTGGATAGAAACATATCTATCATCACGCTATCAAAAGCAAGCAGCATTTGGTGTAGGAAACTACTGCGTTTAAGTTCCAGAGTTCCTCTGATCTCCTAGCCATCGTGTCTCATGTACTGGCACCAGAACATGGTGTCTAAATGTGTGTGTGTGTCTGTGCGTGTGTGAAACCGTATGTATTTGTGTGTCTCTATTTGAACTGAATGGTATAATGAGGTTCTCCAGTCTCATAACAGAGCTCCGTGATCTGGGAGAGGTTCATCAACTATTGACCACAGAGCTTCAGTGCGTTTCCCTCCAAAGGGACCACTTCCAACTTTCAACACTTCTCGGTAGTAAGCCGGGCGCTAGGCAACGGATAAAGTGAATGGAGCTGCAGCTGCCAACCCACTTCCTCCTGTGGCAATATAAGGCAAGGGCTTCCACGCGTTGCCATGGCAGCACAGGTCGTAGGGAAAACGACCAAGCACGCAACATCTCGTGACACAGGAAGACACGGAGGTGGGAAAATAACAAACGGAGAGACAAGGTGTCTTTGCTGACACACGCACCTATGCAGACACACACACACGCACACTTGCAAACACACACACACGCACACAAAAACTCTCACACAAACAAACACACACACACACAGACAGATACACACACAGCCACAGAAAGATACACACACACACACACACACACACACACACACACACACACACACACACACACACACACACACACACACACACACACACACACACACACACACACACACACACACACACACAGCCACACACGCTCTGACCCCTACCCGCCCCACCTTGTTGAGGTGGAGCTGCTGGTGCTGGAACTGCTGCTTATGTTTCTCCAGGAACTGCTGGTGCTGCTGCTGCACCACCAGCTGCTGCAGGGCCAGCACCTGGGCATGGCTGGGGGCGTGGCCGGGGGTGTGGTTGGAAGGGGCCCCGCTGCCCTGGGGCAGGGGGGCCGACTGGGTCCGCCCCAGGGGCCGGTGCTGCCGCTGGAGCTTAGACATCGAGGCCGCCGCCGACGGGATGGAGAGGCCTAGAGGGGGTGGGGGTGGGGGGGGGGGTGGAGAGGAAAGGAGGAGGGGGAGGAGGGAGAGGAACAGGAGGAGGGGGAGGAAGGAAGGAGGGGGAAAGGGTGTGAGGTGGAGATGGGAGATAGGAGACAGGCAGTTTAATTGATTTCAACCCAATGAAAGGAGGTGGTGTTATGAAAACGGTGTTTCAGAACTTCCTTAACGGGGCTCTTACCCTACAGTCCGCCAACGTTAAGAACAACACAGTACTCACTCACCCACTACGCTACACAACGCAAAGAACACTTTTGCACAAAACCATCACAGCAAAATAAAAGGCTCATCCGAATGGACGAGTTGGGATTGTCACATGCACGCACGTACAACACACACACACACACACACACACACACACACACACACACACACACACACACACACACACACACACACACACACACACACACACACACACACACACACACACACACACACACACACACACACACACACAGTTCACCAGGCCAAATATAGCCCAGGCGCTGTGATTGGCGGTGGGCTAACGAGTGCTGACAGCCGCTGAATGGGTGTCACACACTCCTCTGTCCCCCCGCCGCCAGCGCTGACATACCAACCACCGCTCGTTAGCTGAGCTAATGAGCGCATCCGGGGTGGGGGGGGGGGGGGGGAGGGTGTGTGTGTGTGAGTGTTAGTCACCTGACAAGTTGCATATGTGTGGTCATGTTTTTAATTAACAGAACCTGATTTGGTATTAATCTTTTTTTAGAGAAACGTCTTCCCTGGGGTTTTGTTTGTTTGCTGTGTCCAAACCCAAGTATGAGCAAATCTTTTTGGCTGGCCTCCAAGAACTCAAATGACCCCGATGCCCATAGTGCAGAAGAGCACACCCAAATTATTATCTCAATTAACTGATTTCTCTGGACTACATGAAAACGTGTTTTCCAATTTGGACAGATTCAATTACCTTATGGCCGGTTCAGACTACACGATTTCAGCCCGATTTTGCCCCGATTCTTTCATCGCAGACAAATTTGCGAATCGTACACGATTTTGACAGGTCGGCGACGAGAAGAGGTCTTGTAATGTGACATGCTTGCGATCTGCAATGTTTTCGTCTGCGACGTTCGAAAGCCCCACGACGAAAAGTTTGGCATGTCAGAATTTTTTGGAGAATCGCATGACGTAGCCATCATGAGGGAACCCCACCCCCAGTTGCGTGAGGGAACCCTACGAGCAGCTGGAGCTCACGCGCAGTGTTTACCAACTGACTTCACTGCACTACGCTGAGTACACAGTAACTACTACCAAAAATGAATGCGATCAATAGCAAGAAGAAGAATGCTAATGAAGAAAACGAGAGAAAATGGAACAACATAATGGAGACAACTTTGGTTGAAATGCGGCAGTATATATCGCTCATGTCACTCGCAACGCAACTACTGTGAGGAGTTGCTGCATTGAGCAGATATAAAAACTACTGGAACCTTTATGACAAAAATGTAAAAAACATTTATGCCAGTTCTAAACCTTTTGATTTTCTAAATATCTTGTAAACGTGAATGATACAGTAAAGAGCATCGCACCCTCGAATCTTGTAGTGTGGCCAGTCTTCCGACGAGACAACGCCCGATTTCCTGGCTCTGGGATCGTATAGTGTGACATGTTAAATCGTGGAGGAATGTCTGAGAATCGTGTAGTCTGAACCAGCCATAACACACATAGAGCATCACGCTTACACACAGAGAACATCAGGCTAGCACACAGAGAGCCTCACGCTAGCACACAGAAAGGCATCATGCAAACACACAGAGAGCATCACGCTAACACACAGAGAGCATCACGCTAACACACAGAGAGCATCATGTTAACACAAAGAGAGCCTCACACTAACACACAGAGAGCATCAAGTTAACACACAGAGCGTCATGCAAACACAAAGAGAGCCTCATGCTAACACACAGAGAGCCTCACACTGACACACAGAGAGCATCACGCTAACACAGAGAGCATCACGCTAACACACAGAGAACATCACGCTAACACAAGGAGAGCATCACACTAACACACAGAGAGCATCAAGCTAACACACAGAGAGCATTACACTAACACATAGAGAGCATCACGCTAACACACAGAGAGCATCAAGCTAACACACAGAGAGCATCACACTAACACACAGAGAGCATCCCGCTAACACAAGGAGAGCATCACACTAACACACAGAGCGCATCAAGTTAACACACAGAGAGCATCACGCTAACACACAGAGAGCATCAAGCTAACACACAGAGAGCATCAAGCTAACACACAGAGAGCATCAGGCAAACACACAGAGAGCATCAAGCTAATGGCTCTGGTACCTGTCAGCAGGGGGCTCTGGGGGGGACCCTGCTCCATGAGGACCATGTGCTGCAGCAGGGGACTGTGGGCCCCGGAGCCGGCCTCCGTCATGTAGGGGGTCAGGTGGGCACTGGACAGGAAGGGGGGGCTCAGGGACAGTGCCGGCTGCAGACCACCACCGTCCTGCGGAGACGAGGTCACCTGGGGGGGGGGGGTTTGAAGAGTTAGCTGCGAGGGGGACAGACAGACAGACAAACAGACCGATGGACTGACAGAGAGACAGACCGATGGACTGACAGAGAGACAGACAAATAGACCGATGGACTGACAGACAGACAGACCGATGGACTGACAGACAGACAGAGACAGATGGACTGACAGAGAGACAGAAGGAAAGACAGACCGATGGACTGACAGAGAGACAAACGGACAGACAGACTGATGGACCGTCAGAGAGACAGACAAAGGGGCAGACCAGGCCTCAGAACGTGAACCACTCCCTTCTTACGTTGGCGGCGGGGCTGGGCGTGGCGGTGGCGGGCAGGCCCAGGGTGATGTTGGGCAGGGAGGGGGAGGTGTAGAGGGACAGCTGGCTGAGGGAGCCCCCGTCTGCACTGCTGCTGCTCAGCCGCTGGGCCAAGGACACCTGGGGGGGGCAGGCCAGGGTTTAGGGTGTCGGACATTGTTGCCAGATTGGGCCAGAAATCTTGCCCCATCTGGCATCTTGTTGGTTGTCAGATTGGGCAGGAAATCTGGCCCAATCTGGCAACACTGGTGATAGACCCCCCCGCCGGAAGGTTCCGGGTTCTATTCCACTTAATGCTGTTGCTCCAGGCGTCCTGGAGCAAGACGATCGCCTAATCCCTTCTCCTGCTCCTCAATAATACATCTGAACTCACTAGCATGAATATTAATGGGATAACTCCTTAGCAACAGCATTATTTAGCATTCAGGCTAATGGGACAACAGTAGCATAAATATGGAAGTGTGGTAGGGTGCGAGGCTAGAGGGACTGTGTTGATGGACACACACTGTCGGCTTGGGATGAATACCGATTTAGCAATGCGGGCAAATTTAAAGAGATTGAATATATGGAGATATGGAAAGAGCTGTGTGTGTGCGTGTGCGCGTGCGTGTTGGTTTGATGGTGTGTGTTTGTGTGTCTGGTGTGTGTGTGTTTAGTGCGTGTGAGCGGGCAGGGGGTTTGTGTGTGTGTGAGTGTGTGTGTCCGGTGTGTGTGTGTGTGTGTGTGTGTGTGTGTGTGTGTGTGTGTGTGTGTGTGTGTGTGTGTGTGTGTGTGTGTGTGTGTGTGTGTGTGTGTGTGTGCGTTTGTGTATGTTGTGGCAACCCGGTCCCAAAGAGAGGTGATATCCGATATCCACCAGTCGGAGCCAGAGAGTGTCCATTGCGTCATCCTAATCGACACAATGGAGAACACCTGTGGCGGAGAACACCTGTGGCGGAGGTACCCTTTAAAAGGCTGTGACAGGTTCTCTTAGGGAGGAGAACTGGGAGCACGAGAGAACCAGGAAACCTGTAGGACCCGATACGGATGGGTCGTCAAGGGGGTCTAACAAACCTTTCCCCAGCGTTCCCGAGGGAGCCCGTACACACGGACTACGTTCGCCGACGAGGAATGCCCCGCCGGCACAGCGTTCCAGACGGGAGCTACCTACCTCTCAAGGGACAAGGCCGGCCTGGCCGGAGAGACAATCGCAATGAAATTACCATGGCTCACGGAGCCATTAGTATTATTTTTGTTTATCCCGCTATGGGCACCGACCCACGTGTTTTCTGTTATTAATTTAATAAATGCCTCTTTTGGCTTTGAACGGACCTGGGCGTTTGGTAATTCCTGAGAAATAGAGACAACCTGGGGTCGGGTCGCCACATATGGTGGAGAATGCAGGCCCACGCTACGGACTACTCAGGATTACAAACCCACCCGCCAATGAAGAGCCCGGATGGAGCAGCCGCCGAGGCCGCCGCCCAGCGTCAGCAACGGGACCAAGGCCTGGCAGCCGCCATCCAGAGGGACACCACTGTGAGCCTCGTCCTTCTCCGGGAGGCGGTACTACGCCACACCCAACAGGCAGTTTGTGAATCCATGACCTCCGCGCCGACCAGCCGCCTCACCAAACTCGGTCCGGATGACGACGTGGAGGCCTACCTGGAGGTCTTCGAAAGGACAGCACGTCGGGAGAGCTGGCCGGAGGACCCATGGGCCCACATCCTGTCCCCCTCCCTCACCGGACCCGCACAGCAGGCAAGCCAGGATCTGGCGCCGGAGTGCGCCAGTCAGTACCCGGCGTTGAAACAGGCGATATTGGCATACTATGGCCATAGCCTTGCTGCCAGGGCCAAGGGCTTCCACGAATGGTGATTTGACATCCGAGGCGCCATGCAGACTCAAATCTCCAAGACGGAAGGCTGATCCGGAGGTGGCTCACAGCCGGCGAAGGACCCAGCCTCCTGGACCTGGTTTTAATAGACAATAACCGTCCGTAAGCTCTCGCCAGACGCCCGGAGAACCCTCACTACCAACCACCCCGAAACGGTAGACGAGCTGGTCCTGCAACTGGAGAAATGGCAGGTGGTTCAACAGCTGAGTTTTAGCGTCCGAAACCCCTCGCGGACCGCCGAGACGCAAAGGGACCGACGAGGACCGAATCCCTTGCCACGATCACCCACACCGAGACCGCCGGCCCTCTCCCAGGAGCCCCGAGAGGATAGACGGTGCTTCGGCTGCGGTCAGACCGGACACCTTGCCCGACAGTGTCCCGGAAAAAGGGACGTATCCATGCCTTCGGCCTTCACCGACGAGGGACAGTCAGGGCCGTGTCTCCTGACCACCTGTTGGGCGCATCAGAAGCCCGGGGCCCCAACCCTCCCAGTGTGGGTAGGGAATAAGGACACTCAGGTCCTTCTGGATACCGGCAGTATCGTGACCCTTCTGCGCCCCGACCTAGCTGAGGGAAGGCGTGGGGAGCCTATAGAGGTCGCCTGTGTGCACAGGGAAACCCGCACATACGAGACCTGCCATGTGGTAGTGCAGACCCCCCGAGGGAATTTTACGGCACGGGCCGGGATCATGCTCCACCTCCCCGTACCCCTACCAATTGGGAGGGACTGCCCCATATCCCACAGACTGCGGAACCTCGAACCGGGTTACCGAGCAGACCGGCCCACCAGGAGCAGCCGAGAGCTCCCCTCTCACCGAGTTTTCGGATTTTTTTCCAATGGGGGGGAGGAGGAACCGATCGACCCAGACAGTTCGCCAGCGCCCAGCTGCAGGATGACGTATTGAAGCACGCCTGGAGCCACGTACTCACCCACGACGGCCAAGCGAGGGAGTTGGTGATTTGTTTGCCACACCCTCACTTCAGAACCAGGTATCGATGCTGTATCGAGTAGGGGGGGTGCTGACCGAGCAACTGGTGGTAACCAGCCTTATATCAGCAAAGTACTGTTTATGGCACACTCCCATCTGTTAGGAGCCCACTTAGGCATGGACAAAACCAGGGACTGGATTTTAGACCGTTTTTATTGGCCCGGGCTGAAAAAAGACGCTGTTCAGTACTGTCAGACATGCTCCGACTGCCAGCGTACTGCCCCGAGACCCTTGGTTCGGAACCCTTAAATACACGTGCCCATTATCGAAGTACCGTTCGACCGGTTAGCTCTGGACATTGTTGGGCCTCTCCCGAAGAACAGTCGGGGACATCGGTACATTTTAGTGTTAGTGGACTACGCTACCAGGCAACCGGTAGCCCTACCACTCTGCGCCGCCACCACCAAGGTGGTTGCTAAGGAGCTTAAGCTCCTGTTCAGTCAGGTAGGGATAAACAGGGAGGTACTCACAGACCAGGGGTCTTTTTTCATGTAACGGGTAATGAAGGAACTGCATAGCCTCCTCCAGGTAAAGCAGCTCCGGACATCAGTGTACCACCCCCAGACAGACGGGCTTGTGGAACGTTTCAACAAGACCCTAAAACAAATGCTCAAGAAGGCCATGCACACCGACGGGAAGAATTGGGATCAGCTACTGCCCCACGTCCTGTTCCCAATCCGTGAAGTGCCCCAAGCCTCCAAGGGTTTCTCCCCCTTCGAGCTGCTGTATGGGAGAAGACCAAGGGGACTCCTCGACCTCGCCAAGGAGGCGTGGGAGAGTCGGCCATCCCCTCATCGCACTATGGTGGACCACGTGAATCAGATGCGGGACCGCATGGCGCAAGTCTGGCCCATCGTCCGGGACCATCTCCGACAGGCCCAGCAAGCTCAAGCCCGGGTCTACAACCGGGGAGCCCAGCTGCGCATATTTCGGCCCGGCAACCTGGTCCTCATACCAACGGCAGAGTGCAAGTTCTTGGCCAAGTGGCAGGGGCCCTACGAGGTGGTCGACAGGATGGGGGAGGTTAACTACAGGGTACAACAGCCCGGGAGACGTAAACCCACCCAACTCCATCACGTCAACCTGCTGAAGCAGTGGCAGACGGGAGCTACCCCACCGGCACAACACCCATGGTTCTGGCCGCCCGACCCGACATACCTGTGGTTCCCGTGGGAGAAGACCTCAGTCCAGCCCAGAAGCAAGACCTCGAGGAAGTCATCCTACAGCACCAGGATGTCTTTTCAGAAGTACCTGGGAGGACCAGGGTCGCACAACAAGACATCAAGATGGCGCCAGCCGTCACGGTGTGCGTCTCCCCCCTACCGGGTCCCAGAAGCCCGTAGGAACGCCATACGGGAGGAGGTTGCCAGAATGCTCCAGCTCCGAGTCATCGAGGAGTCAAGCAGTGTCTGTGCCGTGTTCCAATATCCATACTTACTAGCCTTAGTTTGAGTACGTAGGGCGTTCCAATTCAGATCGGGCGAAAATAAGTGTACTGAAAGCTCAAATCGGTCAAATCGTGAAGTCTGGATCGATGTACACTTTTCGTACTCAACGGCAGCCATCTTAGCTACGTAGCGGAAAAGCCAAAGTTGGCGCATTTTCCACATAGCCTCCATTAATAGTCATTTTGTAGTTTTTATAGCTTTAATAGCTTTTTATAGCTCCTATAAAGAGTAAAGAGTTCCCCGTAAAGAGTTCCCCGTACAAAGCGGGGTGTTTATTGCGGGGGAGGAGCCGTGGCGGCAGTTCTGATCATAATTTCCGGTTAGTGCACCATGGAGTATTCGATTTGGAACAACATAACATGACATCTGAAAATTAGCGCACTTAGTGAGTACGGATAGTGTACTACGCTTAAGTGTACTCATGGAAGTATGGATAATGGAACGCGGCACAGGTCTAGCCCTGTCGTGCTGGTCCCCAAACCCGACTTTAGATCCTGCAATGACTTCCGGAGACTCAAAGAGGACTCGGACTTTGACGCCTACCCCATGCCCCGGGTCGACGAACTGATTGAGCGGCTCGGTCCCGCCCACTACCTCACCACCCTGGACGTCAGCAAGGGGTACTCGCAGGAGCCGCTCACCAGAACCACTCGGGAGAAAACGGCGTTTGCAACCCCGGGGGTCTATACCAATATACGTTTCACGCATTTGGCGTGCATGGCGCACCCGCCACGTTCCAGAGGATGATGGATCAGCTCCTTCGGCCTCACCAGTCGTACACAGCAGCCTATATAGACAACATTGGTTCTTGGTCTGGTAGGGTACTACCAAGGGTTTATCCCCGGCTTCGCCACTCTGGCCAGCCCCCAGAATGATCTGACCCGGAAGGCCCTGCCAGACCGGGTAACGTGGTCGGAGCACAGAGCCAATCCTGATAACACCTGATTTCTCTCTGCCCCTAATAGTCCACACCGACGCATCCGAAGTGGGACTGGGAGCGGTACTCTCACAGGTCCGGGCGGAAGAGGGACACCTGGTAACCTACACAAGTAGGAAACTCCAAAGTGAAGAACTACTCCACCGTGGAGAAGGAGCCCCTGGCCATCAAATGGGCCGACCTCCTGGGCCGGGAGTTCACACTCGTCACCGCACGACCATGCACCACTCCAGTGGATGGCCAGTGCAAAGGACACTAATGCACGGGTGACGAGGTGGTTTCTGGCCCTCCAGGATTTTAGGTTTCAGGTGGACCACAGGCCGGGCAGGGAACACGCCAATGCCGACGCTCTGTTCCGCCAAGATGCTTGTCTCTGATCGGTCAGAGACAACCCAAGGCTTCAACCAGCGGTGGAAGGATTGTGGCAACCCGGTCCCCACCATTCTGAGCCAGAGAGCATCCATTGCGTCACCCTAATCGGCCCAATTGAGAACACCTGTGGCGGAGGACGAGGAAGAACAGGTACCCTTTAAAAGGCTGTGACAGGTTCTCTTATGGAGGAGCACTGGGAGCACGAGAGAACCAAGGAACCTCCAGGACCCGTTACGGACGGGTCGTCAAGGGGGTCTAGCGGACCTTTCCCCAGCGTTCCCGAGGGAGCCCGCACACATGGACTACGTTCGCCGATGAGGAACGCGCCGCCGGCACAGCGTTCCAGACCGGAGCGACCTCCCTCTCCAGGGACAAGACCAGCCCGGCCGGAGAGACAATCGCATTGAACATTACCTTGGCTCACGGAGCCATTAGTATTATTTTCGTTTATCCCGCTATGGGCACCGACTAGGGATCGACCGATACAGATTTTTTAGGGCCGATACCGTTACCAATTTTTTTTCATCAGCCTTAGCCGATAACCGATACGCCGATACCGATTTTCTTGATCCGATATTTGGAGCCGATAATACCCTGGAAATCCAGAGTTCTCGCGAGAGCACAATTTGTATTTGCTCAGCGAGTCACTGAGAACAAGCAATATATTCTGGGCCTCCCCTGGCCCAGAACATTAATCAATCACATCAATGTATCAATATAGGCGGGCCAAAAGCGTCGCTGTTTTACCAACCGGATACGGCAAGAGTCTTATCTATTGGTTAGCTCCACTGGTCTGGATACGTCACCCCTTGTATTCTTCTGATTGGTCATAGTGTTATCCAATGTGTGTTACATCATAAAAATGACACAATGATGATAACAAATGTTACAATGTCTCAATTTAAAAAAAATGTCTGTAAATCACGTCAACAAAAAAAAAAAGAAAAAAAAGAGAAAAAATCGGCCGATAATTTGGTAATTCCGGAGAAATATAGAAATTCCTGGGGCCGGGTCGCGAAAGTGTGTTGGGATGTTTGTGTGTATGTGTGTGTGTGTGTGTGTGTGTGTGTGTGTGTGTGTGTGTGTGTGTGTGTGTGTGTGTGTGTGTGTGTGTGTGTGTGTGTGTGTGTGTGTGTGTGTGTGTGTGTTTGTGCGTGCATGCATGTCTGTGTGTGCGTTTGGTCATTTTGGCATGCAGCCGGGCCGGGTGTGTGTGTGTGTGTGTGTGCATGTGTCTTACCTCGGCGCTGGAGCACACAGCGATGCCGTTCTCGTTGGGGATATTAGAGGAGCTGTTGTTGTTCGGTGAGCTGGGTCCAGAGCCAGGAGCACTGCTACAAACAGAGTCTAAACAAACATGCAGAAACACACAGAGGTAGAAACACACATCCACACACACATGCACAAACACACACACACACAGGTAAAAACGCACAGAAACACACACACACACACAAAGATAGACACACAGAGACACACACCCACCCACATTTAGTAACACAGTTCTGAACTGAAGTCATTACAAAATGCAAAAGAAAAGATCCGAAGGCTCTCAGATTCTAGTACATTATAAATACTCAATGAAAGTAAGAGGCATTCAGCATACAGATCAGATCGGTGTGGGAGTGTGCTGGTGTGTGTGTGTGTGTGTGTGTGTGTGTGTGTGTGTGTGTGTGTGTGTGTGTGTGTGTGTGTGTGTGTGTGTGTGTGTGTGTGTGTGTGTGTGTGTGTGTGTGTGTGTGTGTGTGTGTGTGTGTGTGTGTGTGTGTGTGTGTGTGTGTACATGTGTGTACATGTGTGTGTCTGTGCCTGTATGTGTGTGTACGTTTGTGTGAGCATAGTGTTTGTTGTGAGAGTGTGTGTGCTTGCCTGCCATATCCAGCGAGCGTTTCTTGGCGGCGGTGATGGGGCTGTCCCGGCGCCGTAGGAGTGGGCTGCTCCGCCTCTCACTCACCTTCTGCTTCAGCCTGGAGCGCAGCTTCAGGTTGGGCTCCGACGCTGGGCGAGAGACAGAGAGAGAGAGAGAGAGAGAGAGAGAGAGAGAGAGAGAGAGAGAGAGAGAGAGAGAGAGAGAGAGAGAGAGAGAGAGAGAGAGAGAGAGAGAGAGAGAGAGAGAGAGAGAGAGAGAGAGAGAGAGAGAGAGAGATTTAGAGAGAGTAAGAGAGCGAAAGAGAGACAGACATTTAGCATTAATGTAAACAGTATATATACATATCATATATACAGTATATATGATGTAGTTGTTGCTGTTGTTTGACGGATGCTGCGGTTGTTTGTTGTGGTTTCGAGAGCTGCTTGATCTCTATCTTCAGAGCATTAGGGAAAAGAGGGTGCGATGGAGATTCCGTACTCATCTCTCTGTCTGCCAGACCACATTTCTGAGGGAGGGTTGGAGGACAGAGACGCTAACGGACAGAGACGATGGACGGCGGTCAACAGGTGACCTCTCAGGAAGACATTTCAGACATTTTGATCAGCTACACTATGCTTAAAAATAAATATAACTCACAATGCACCTATGATCACATAAGCCAGCAACCCAACACAAACAGCTGCTTTTCTTTTTCACTAATGCAAATGGGTAACTAAAACAACTTAGTCATGCGCAAAGCTGTGATTGGATTTCAACTAAACTTGTAAAGAATTGAAGGTGTGTTCCTGAGAACAAACATTCTATCTGTGAAAGCATCAATAGACCCTGAGTGTGGGGACAGAGAGCATGAGGTGTGTGGGGCCAGAGAGCATGAGGTGTGTGGGGCCACAGACCATGAGGTGTGTGGGGCCACAGACCATGAGGTGTGTAGGGCCACAGACCATGAGGTGTGTGAGGACAGAGCGCATGAGGAGTGTGGGGCCACAGACCATGAGGTGTGTAGGGACACAGCTCACAGATGGACCCATGATAGCTTCAATAAGGGCTTCCTAGGCAGCAGGAGCTCAGGTTTGTGTCGTGTGCCAATCTATGTAAAGGTATAAACAGAGACGGATATAGAAAGAGAGATGGATGGAAATAGAAAGTTAGAAAATGGTCTAGAGCGTGAGACATAAACATTAAACAATTAGAAAGAGACAGAAAGACATAAAAAACTAAGAGAGAAAGAGAGAGAGAGAGAGAGAGAGAGAGAGAGAGAGAGAGAGAGAGAGAGAGAGAGAGAGAGAGGAAGAAGAGAGAGAGAGAGAGAGAGAGAGAGAGAGAAGAGAGAGAGAGAGAGAGAGGAAGAGAGAGAGATTGAGGAAGATGGGAGGAAGAGAGAGGAACGGAGAGGAAGGGAGAAGAGAGAACGGGAGTTGGGAGTGAGCGCCGAGAGAGTTTGAGAGAAAGAGATGGGGAAGGAGAGAAAGAAAGGGAGAAGGAGAGAGTGGGGGAGGCATGGGAGGGGAGAGGAAATGGAAGGAGAGAGAGTTAAGGGGCAGGGAGGGAGGCAGATGGAGGAGAGTGGGCGGAGAGGGGGCGGAGAGGGGGAGGGGGGGAAGAGAAAAAGAGAGAGATAGAGACAGAGAGGGTTGCGGGAAAGAGAGAGGTGATAAATTAAACTGCAATACAAGAGAGAGCTCAATTATCATAATTCTAATCCTCATGTTCAATTAACAACATTCCTGTTGACCTAGAGCATTGGTTCTCAAAGTGCGGCCCGCGGGCCAATGGCGGCCCGCAGAAACATTCCTGGCGGCCCGCAATGATATACAGATGTAAGTTATTAAGAAATAAATAAATAAAAAATCTTTTATTTTTTTATTATTATATCAATATTAATTTAAACAAAAATTAATAAATATAAAGAGAAAAGTCGACTCTAGCTTTCAATTAAATCCTTTTACATTTGTTAGTTTTAATCCGACTGTACATTACTTTGAAAGGATGAACCTCAGTTTCTTGATTTAGACCTCACTTGACCTCACTCCCAGAGGTCCACGGTGCAATGTTTTTTTTCACCACTGGGATGCTGACGGCGGTTACTGGCAATTCTTTTTTTCTTTGGCGGCCCTCAGTCAAATTTTGGGTTCCTAAAATGGCCCTCAGCTGTCAAAACTTTGAGAACCCCTGACCTAGAGTGATCCGATAGCTTTAGAGAGAGAGATACGTGACCACCATGACGGCCCCCCGGTGAGTGCTCATACTTTCCCTGGAGTGTGATGAAGGACTTGTATGATTCAACTGTATTCATGCCTGTCCTTTTTCCAAATCGGTTTTCACCTCTGTCCCACCTCTCTGCGGCTGCAACACTGTTCAACAATTGTCAGTTCAGTTCAATGTCATCTACTCCCAACTGTTTCAGACATAAAAAATAACCCGGCTTTGAAACCGCTCTCAGTATCCCAAGCAAAACACACTTTTAGTTCTCGTCTATCGGGAGAAAAACCGAACCGACAGCGCGTTTCAGCTACTTCTGCTACGACTCGGACCCTGGCCCTCACAGGATCACAGGATCACAGGACCACAGGATCACAGGACGACAGGATCACAGGACACCGTCAGGCAAGGAGAACCCCCCTCCCCCCCCGAGGAGGTGAGAGTGGTTTGCTTTGTGCCGTTCTCCTCATATCAGTGGCTGAGTGTTCAGCACAGTGCACAGTGTGTCCCGGGACGGGAGCAGACACAACATCGTCTCGTTGTCTGTCTTTTTCTTTCCTGGCTCGCGCCATCGGAGCCGAGGCTAGTGTTTGCAATGCGCGAGCCAATCAGAAGGCTTGTTGTGCCGCTGCCGCCGGTTGGACCAATTAGCATCTTGGCTGGCCTCCTCATTAATATATTACGTGTGGAGCAGACTGGGGGGGATCGGGGGGGACACAAAGGGAGTGTTTTGTAAAGAATTTCCCCTCTCAGCTCGCTGCTTGGCTTCTCACACCACAACTGCTTTGGTAGACCGTCCACATTCATTATAACCGTTATGCAACAGTATCGCAGCTGTAACAAGATGGAGAAATCATGGTGAACCATAAGCATCTCTTATTGTATGTTGTACGTCCTGGCACTTAATGTGTGCACTTATTGCATGTCATACTTAGTTATAGTACTTAGTTTTGTAGCATCTTATCCTAACTACCGTTGTTGTGTACGGGAAATGGGTTAACCTAGTGATTGTTAGTGCTTAGCACTTGATTCTATGAAAATCCTTACTGTACCGAAAGCGATATATTGTATTGTCTTTCTTCTGACAAATGTACTTATTGTAAGCCGCTTTGGATAAAATCGTGTGCTAAATGCCCTTGATGTAAATCCTCACATTGACATTTTTCTATTTTGTTTTCACTAGTATATGATTTTTTTACTTATTCATTGATCAGTGTCTGATCCTGTCACTAAACAACTACGTTACACTACAGCGAGTCAATGTGGTACTTTTTTGTGATCAGCAAATTTAAGGTTATCATGATCTGTTATTCAATATACTAGAATTATGCCAATATTCAAGGCCGGCTATTGTTCACTGTGCCTGATGATCCTGCTTTTATTTTTATGACACACAGGGTGATATGTTTGGTTAACCACTGCAAGCTGCCTGATGTGAAACAATTGGCTTTATTGTTCTCCAAAGCACGTG
The DNA here is from genome assembly GCA_900291075.1 of Melanogrammus aeglefinus. Classification (NCBI taxonomy): domain Eukaryota; kingdom Metazoa; phylum Chordata; class Actinopteri; order Gadiformes; family Gadidae; genus Melanogrammus; species Melanogrammus aeglefinus. The sequence continues at coordinate 34,707 of OLKM01001096.1, forward strand.
GACATGAGGTCATTGCCCACTTTTAACACTTTAACACACTCGAAACATGCATGCCACACAAACCACACCACTTGCACATGCTACATTACTCTTGCACACGCATACTTCTTGCGCACGATACAAAAATAAACCCCAACTCTCATTAACGGACAGCTGGGATCCGGCAGCTCATCATGTCACCAATCCCGTTCAGGGATACTGGGTGGACTGATTGCATACTGCAATTCATCTGGAACCTGCAGGCGCAGACCAACATGCCTCTGGAATTATGCCTTCCCTCTCCACCACCCGGCCGGCCTCTGGAACCCAGATGGCTGCTAGGTGGCCAAGGGCCATAAACTATGAAGGAACCTCAAACTAGCCTGTGTTGAAGTATATCTGGATAAAGTGTGGGGTGGGGGGGCATACATCCAAACAAGGGCCCACTATAGAGGGAGAGGAGGGGGGCTTCATTTGAAAAGAGCAACACAACAAATGTATTTTATGTGTGTTTGAGTGTGTGTGTGTGTGTGTGTGTGTGTGTGTGTGTGTGTGTGTGTGTGTGTGTGTGTGTGTGTGTGTGTGTGTGTGTGTGTGTGTGTGTGTGTGTGTGTGTGTGTGTGTGTGTGTGTGTGTGTGTGTGTGTGTGTGCATTGCACCACTCTATGGATAGATGCCCTACTTAGGAAGCGTGAAAAAACGTAAAGGGCTCATTAATCAACATGGAGAGACAGACAGAGAGAGGGACAGAGAGAGGGACCGAGAGAGAGACAGAGAGAGAGAGAGAGAGAGAGAGAGAGAGAGAGAGAGAGAGAGAGAGAGAGAGAGAGAGAGAGAGAGAGAGAGAGAGAGAGAGAGAGAGAGAGAGAGAGAGAGAGAGAGAGACTAGCTGCGTTTCCATCCACCTGATTTTATGCGAATTTTGAAGTTTCGAATCAGTAAACGGTGATGGAAACACCAACATTTGCATAAAAATCCTCTAATTCCCAAAAAGTTTATCCGCTCGCTTGAGGTGGGTTTTGAGAAATGCGAAATAGAGTATATGCGCAAAATGGAAGATGGAAACACACTTTTCAAAACAACTGTGACGTAGCGGACATTGAACACATAGGACTGACAACGTCCTTCCGATTATCGCATAACGACCGGCCATAGCAACCCTGCGAACATCAACTTGTAGCATCAATATATATACATTTCTAAACATTTGTATACATAGACATCCTATATATATGATATAGGATGTCTATGTTTGCATATCCTTTAATTATACCGTGCCCATTAATCTCTGATATATGGACACCTACTAAGTAGTTCCAGTCAAATTGTCTGTTCAGCCTTCAAGACGAGAGCTGGTACATTGTGGAAAATGCATTAAACTGTAATCAGAAAACGCGGTTATATGCTATCTGTGGTATAAAGGCAGCGACGGATTTCAAATTATAAATATGTACTATGTATCCTTTAAATACGTCCATGGAACTGATGGCCAATGTGAATAATAGATACGTGTTGACCGCTGAAGAAGAGGTAAAACCTTTCCTTGCTCTCATCGAAGAAAAAAATATTACAGCTATTTTAGATGGAAAACAATGCAATTCCATTATATATCAGGACCTAAGAGAGGATGTTATCAAAAGGATACGACAAGCCCTGGAATATGTGTAGTTTTCTGCTCCAACCACTTGATGGAAACGCACCTAATTCAAATTTCTTTTTTGCGAACTTTCTAAAGATTTGCTTCACCTTTTAGATGGAAATGTGACTACTGAGAGGAGATGTGTAGGGAATCGGGGCATGAGGTCTACAATTCTCCCAAACAAACACACAGAAAAACACACACCCACACTCAAGCGTGTGTGTGTGTGTGTGTGTGTGTGTGTGTGTGTGTGTGTGTGGTTTGGTGCATGACCATATTTGGACTCAGGTAGACTAATGTGTGTTGTGTCACACGTCATGTGTGTAAAGATAGATGCATGGGTGTTCAAGTGCTTATGCATGTGTGTGTGTATGTGTGTGTGTGTGTGTGTGTCTGTGTGTGTGTGCCTGTTTCTGTGGATGTGTGCATTAGTTGTTATGTGGATGTGTGCATTAGTTGTTATGTGCATGGGTTTGTGCATGTGTGTGTGTTTGTGCGAGGGTTGAAGTATGTGGGTGTGTGCATATTTGATTGTCTTTATGTGTGTGTTCGTGTTGTTTGCATGTATGTGCAAGTGTTTATGTACGTGTGTGTTTATGTGCACATGTGTGTTAATGTTTACGGGCATCTGTGTGTTTGTGTGTGTGTGTTTGTGTGTGTATGTGTGTGTGTGTGTGTGTGTGTGTGTGTGTGTGTGTGTGTGTGTGTGTGTGTGTGTGTGTGTGTGTGTGTGTGTGTGTGTGTGTGTGTGTGTTTATGTGCATCTGTGTGAGTTTGTGTGTTAGTGTTAATGTGTATCTTTTTGTGTGTCTGTGTTTGTGTTTATGTACATCTGTGTCTGTGTGTGTATGTGTTTGGTTGTGTGCATCTGTGTGTGTTTGTTATAGTGTGTGTCTGTGTGTGTGCATGTGTGTTTGTGCGTGAGTACGTGTGTGTATTTGTGAGAGTGGGGTCCCCGCGGCCTACCGGTCTTGCGCAGGGGGAAGTCGTCTCGTGGGTTGTACACCCCCAAGACGGGGTGGTTGTAGGGGGACAGGCCCGTCTGGGGGGGCGAGCTCTGGTCCAGAGAACTGTGCTGGGTTTTCCTGGAGGGAAACACAAGCAGACCACACTCAGGACTGGACAGTCCCCCCAACGCTATTATGTGTTCAGATCAGCCCTTTTTCCTGGTGTATAACACAAGGGATTTGCATTCTTATTTTATCACTTAGCACTTTTTCATTCACTACCAAGCACATGAGAAACAACACTGAACTGGTGCTTTTGCATACCCATGTTTGGATCGTCATTATTTTCAAGTTTGCAAGATAGTTATTCTATAAATGCCTATTTGAAAGTATCGCATGAAGGATTGCTTTTCTCACTGCTACCAGTAGGGTGCAGACCACAACCTGTAGAGTAACGTCTAACGTCTAACACTAACACTTCAGTATAGTCTGGTGTAGCATTTTTCAGTTATAAGAGTTAAAGGAGTGTTTCTCTCAGTGCTATCAGTAGGGGGCAGACCGTCTTAGTACAGTACACTAGGTTCTGGTGGTGAAAAAGGTTAAAGTGGTGATATCATGCTTTTTCGACTTGTGAACGTTCGACCAATCGCAACAAAGTGGGCGTGCTGACCAATCACAGCAGACCGGGCTACCCGGGAGGTGGGCCTTAAAGCGCCATGATACAAATCAGACCGTTTTTGAAAGAGGCTGAAATTTGTTTTGCTGAAATGAGCCCTGTAATGGCGCTTTTCCACTACACCTTTCCAGCGCGACTCGCCTCGACTCGCCTCGACTCGCCTCGGTTCTTTTTGCGTTTCCACTAGGGAAAGTACCTGGTACCAGGTACTATTTTAGTACCTGCTCTGGTGAGGTTCCAAGCGAGTCAAGCCGGTACTAAAATGTGACGTCGACACACTGCTGGCCGCTGATTGGTCAGAGAGTGTCGTCACTCGTCTCATCTTCGGCTTCATACTGCTGTACTGTACGGCTTCCAAAACTCTCCTGTACTTTTCTGTTGTGTTTTGTCTCGCCGCCTGCAGCCTTTTCTGACTATCTTCTTTTGCTTTGTTTGTGACAAAAAGCCACAGAACGAGCAGCAAGTACACCACTGCCTCCATGTCCTCCATTGTTTGTGTTTGTGTCTCGCGCAATAGAACATCACCTTTGTGTCAACGCAGTTTCGCACCGCCGTGCTATGACGCCGAACCCGCCCACGTTGAGTAGGTACTTTTTTGTAATGGAAAAGGAACGTGGCCGAGGCGAGGCGAGTCGAGTCGAGGCGAGTCGTGCTGGAAAAGTGTAGTGGAAAAGCGCCATAAGTAGACTGGGTAGCACCGCCCATTCTGCCGGCGATTTGAGTTCGCCCTGCACAAGGGTCTGGAGAAGCGCAATTAATTTCTTTCTGCTTCCGATGTTTTTGAGGCAGCCAATCACCAAGCTGGCTTATCCCCTTGGCGCACTTTTCGCTTGTTTAACACAATGACGACAGGGAAGCGACGAAAAGCAGCCATTCGCGTACAGAGTCAGTTGAACTAGGCCCGTTGATCACGCCTCTTCTGTTGAAGAAAATGACAGTAGCTTCCCCAGATCAACGTGCAATCTGCGATTGAGCTTGGCCTTGCAATAGCCAGACTACATTGTGAGAATAATAAGGGTTATTTCTAACATACAGGCATGTAACCATATGCTAGTAGTAACCCCAAATGCAATTATAAACCCTAAAAGAGCATGATATGGTATGATATTTAAAGCAGTGTTTCTCTCACCGGTACCAGTAGGGGGCGTCGTTGGGGATTCCTCCCTGGTTGATGCTGCGCTGAGCCAGGGCTTTCTTCTTGTTCAGGACGAACTCCTGCAGACGCATCTTCACCTCTGTGCTTGCCACCGCACCTGCAGAGGGTCACAGGTGAGACAGGGACATGTGAGACAGGGACAGGCGAGACAGGGCTCCAAGACGATAACATCATCGGAGGTTGACAAAACGTAACCCTGACGCCCGGGGATAATGGTGCATTAAAGATGTGGACAACGTAACATTGACGGAGAGAGGCAACACACACACACCCAAACACACACACACACACCGCACTCGCACACAAACACACCGCACTCGCACACACACACACACACACACACACACACACACAAAACACACGCACACACAGACCCTAATGCTGCGTTTCCACTGCAGGGTGCGGTACGGTTCGGTTCGCCTCAGTCCGGTAGGGAGGGGGCGGTATAGCCCAGGGCCCAGTTTCCCGATAACGATGGATCTTCGCTCGTACGATCATTCTCACAAAGGATCTTTCGAACCATCGTTAATTTCTTTGGAGCGTTTCCCGAAACTCCTCTTAACATGAACGCGCATTCGCTGCACTCACAACGTTCGTAGGAATGTACCTGTCCTCTGACATGGTGCTGAAACGGGCTATGACGCAGGGGGAGACGCAGGAATGTCTCAGGAATATGGGGTTAAAAAGGGTTAAAATATCTCTCCATCAAGGCCAACCGCAGAGTAGCCTCCGAAAAGAATAGAGTGCAATAATATGAATGCTAAAGATATTAAAACACAATTGATTAGGCCTAGGCCGACATATCAGTCCTGATCCTGAACGCACAGTGCAGACATTTATTGACGGGATTTCCCTCTCTGAAATAATTACAAAAATCCAAAATAGCTTGTGTGACAACTACATTTATCTTAATGTGCTGATTTCTGAAACATACTTAGCGCAGCAAGAGAGCCGACTTTATCTGATTCCGCATAAGGTTTAATTGATTGGCTCTCTAGTATAGAATTTGTATTTTTGGAAATTTTAATTGCTGCAATAAATTATGTTGTTGTTGACTTCTAACATCTATCTTTGCTGTTTAAATCTAACAGTAGTCTTTGAGTAGGCCTAATATATCGGCGGTAACCACTGTTTTTGGTTGCGAAATGGCTCAAGCTGGGCATTCTGTGGTATTGGATGTATTTTAATAAAACGCATCCAATACTAGGAATGTCCGCTGGTGACGCCACTGAGGCTATAGTAGGCTAACGATGCTTTATAGCGTCCTACGAGTACCCTGGAGTACTCGTTAGCTACGAGCGTTTTTATGACGTTCGTTACCAACGATGCTTTCGGGAAACGGTGTGAAAACTGTACGATGCTCGTACGACGCACTTAACGATCCACTTAGGCCAACGATGCTTTTGGGAAACTGGGCCCAGCTCAGTTCGGGGGTCGCGTTTCCACCGCCGACAGTACCCTTTATGGTAGGCCGGATGTCGATCGCCGCGGCAGCTACGTAAACATCGTGACATCATAGCGGCGCGACACAGTGTAACCTGCTCAATAAAAACAATGGAAAAGTTGAACGCAACACATTAAACCAAGAGCTACCGTGAAAGTCGTCCAAGCAAGCGTTTTACGCGACATGTTCATTGTAAAGAATAATACCTTGAGGCTACTGTTTGTTTGTTTTTATCCCCACATCGCCCGGAAGTGACGATTCTGTCGACCAATCAACGGAGGGGGTGTGTAGCTCGAATTTTCCGGCAACCTTTCAGGCGTCCTCAGTACCCCGACGGAGGAGTACTGAAGACCAGGGCAAAACGAGTACGGCTCAGTCCGGGTCACGCCCACTTTTGGCGGTGGAAACGCAATCCGTACCGCATCTTTGCGAACCGAACCGTACCGCACCCTGCAGTGGAATCACGGCATAAGTGTTCAGCCTCTCAAGGTCTACCGGCCAGAGAGAGAGAGAGAGAGAGAAACAGAGGAAACAAGAGAGCGAGAGAGATAGAAAGAGAGATCGGGGCCAGCAGCCAAGGGCAGAGGGATCATTCAGCAGCCTCTATGGGACGCCGTTGGAAAATATCCTTGAAGAACTTGCAAACGCTCACATGTGCGCACGCATTTAAACACTTTTACACACTAAAAACATGCATGCCGCACAAACCACAACACTTGAACATGTTACAATACAATGCAGTTAAATTATTTGTGTTGGCATGTCATATGTTTGTGTGTGTGCGTCTGTGTGTGCGTGTGTGTTGTGTGTGTGTGTGTGTGTTTGAGGACATACTCTCTTCTCTTCGCTCCTTGTTCTTCAGCAGCAGCATGATCTGTTTAGTGTAGTCTAGTATAGTCTACATGGCTTAATATGGTATAATATAGTCGAGTATCCAGGATAGTCTACATAGTATACTACGGTACAATATAGTAGAGTATCTAGTATAGTCTACATCAGGTTGGCAACTAAGTTTGGCCTCGGGCCAATTCTTCGGGCTTGGGTAGAGGTTGCTGCACTGTCTCCACAGAAACAACGCAGCGATATCATCATGAGCAGTTCAAACTGGAGAGAAAGTGAAATCCGCGAGCTGCTGATCATGTGAGAGAAGGTGATGCAGACGTATCAAACAAAGGCGTTGAAAGATGGTGCGATCTACGAGAGAAACGCAAAGGAACTGTCCTTACGAGGCTTTTGTCGGGATAAAAAACAAGTGGTCAGCAAAATAAAGAATATGTTGGCGTTTTTGCACTTGTAAATAGTTATCGCATTTGTAGCCTACACTCAGACGGAATATGCAAATGATTCTAAAGAGGTCTAGACTCTGTGCACAGCCCCGCCTTCTCCAGTAAACACAACACAACACCCGCACACGTATACAAATTGAGGGAGGAATTAAAAATATTTTTGACTGAAGAATAGGTTCGATGACGCATAGCTGCTTGCAAGTGATGAATGGTGTGTGCGGCTTGCCTACATGGCAGATACTTTTGCATATCTGAATGAACTCAATGCACGAAAGCAAGGTGGAGATGAAAACCTTCTTTCAAGCACGGGCAAAATAAGCAGATCCGGATGCATTTGCAAAGGGGGTGACACTCTCGAAATGTTCCTCCTCGCCCAAAAATGGCAAGAACAGGTCGACACACCTGAAAACACTTGAAGAGAAAATATCCTTTTATTTTCTCTCAGCGAACACCAACTCATTTGACTGGGTCAGGGACCAATATAGGTCTGTGGTTGATAAAGACACGAATTTGACTTTGCAGGAGCAAGAACGACTAATTGAACTGAAAGAAGTTCGCACATTAAAACTGCTCCATGCAGACCTACAGCTGGATAGTTTTTGGTTAACTGCTGCCAAAGAATACCCAATTGTGGCAAACAAGGCAATCTCAACATTACTCCCTTTCTCCACAACATACTTCTGCAAGCTTGGCTTTTCAAGTCTAACTGCAATAAAAACAGAGAACGTCTGTGATCAATTGATGAGGAACTAGGCCCATATTTCACACTGAGTGAGTTGTAAGTCTTTCAACAATAAATGTAAAGGCCACTGTATTTTATTTTATTTTTTTAAATAAATATCACGTTTGATAACATGTTGGTGTGCCGTGGGATTTTGACCTTGTCTGAAGTGTGCCGTGGCACAAAAAAGGTTGAAAAACACTGCACTATAGTGTGGGTGGGGGTGGACCTACTCTCTTGTCCCTGCTCCTTGTTAGTCTACATGGTATAAAACGCTATAATACAGTATGCAGGACGACACTGTAGTGTGGGTTGCGCTGAACCTACTCTCTTGTCCCCGCTCCTTGTTCTTCAGCAGGAGCAGCTTCTGCTCCCGCTGCTGCTTCTCCATCTCCTGCTCCATCCGGTGGCTCTCCATCTTCCTCTGGTGCTCCAGCAGCTCCTGCTGGTGCTTCAAGGCCAGCAGCTCCTGCTGCTGCTGCTCAGACAGGGAAGGACACATGTGACAGAGAGAGAGGGGAGATAGATAAAGGACAGAAACAGAGACAGAGACAGAGAGAGAGAGAGAGAGAGAGAGAGAGAGAGAGAGAGAGAGAGAGAGAGAGAGAGAGAGAGAGAGAGAGAGAGAGAGAGAGAGAGAGAGAGAGAGAGAGAGAGGGAGAGAGGGAGGAGACAGAGAGAGACAGAGAGAGATGACAGAGACAGAGACATGGGAAAGAGAGAGAGACAGAGGACAGTCATGAGTAATGTAGAAAAGTATATTCATGACACTCATAAACACCTTTCATTCAATTTCAGATAAAGGAGGCTTTGCTGTTCATTTTCTCTTCCATTCATTCATTCCTTCATCCTTCTGTACGTGAATTGAATTTTCCCTTCTGTCTTAGAAAGCCATCTGAGTCAAGATTGAATAAATAAATAAATAAGGCTATGAAATAAAATTAATGAGGAAATAAACATATAAATAAATAAGCTTTCCTTATCTTAAATTTCTTACATTATTTATTCATCCCTGTTTTCAATCATTCATCCTTTCATTAAATTACTAATTAAATAATTAATCCCTTCATTCAATCATTCATCCCTTCATTCATACTTTCCATCACCCTCTCAATATTTAACCTAGCCGGTCATCCCTTTAATTAATTTCTTAATTCATTCACCCTTTCATTCCTACAGCTCTTCAGCCATTCAATCCAACAAGTAATCAATAAATTCTTTCTTCATTGATGCCTTTATCCATTTGTAATGTATCCCTTCATCTCTTTGTCCATTTACTTTTTCATAGCAGAGCAGGAGCACCCCTGGAGTGGAAAGGGGGTCTATAAACAAGCAGACCATTCCGATGCCTCCAACACACACAGAATTCATTCACACACCAACGGCGGAGTCAACCACGCAGGGCGACAGCCAGCTCGCAGGAGCAGTCAGGGTGAGGCGCCCAGGGACAACTCGACACTCCGGAGCCGGGGATAAACTAGCCACCTTCCGGTTACCAGTCAACCCGCTGTACCTCCTAAGCTACTGATGCCCGAAAACTGCAGTACTCTGGGCGTTGACTGGAACACTTTTTCAATGAACACGTGCTTTATCTTAACGGTGAGTCATAAAATGCCTCAGCTCTATTGTAGCTACCGTTTCTATCTGCAGGCCTCGTGGGCTGAGCATCTGGAGCGCTACGGCCAACAGGTGTTTGAAGCGAGACAATAAGAAGCCATCACGCACAACAAAGCCATTCATACAAACAGCCAATCACAGGTTGCTCACACCAACCCCAGGCATTGAGCACGCAACACCGCCGTGGGGAAACACACTTCCATCGTTGTGTTGTCTGCTTCTATGAGGATCGCTCTTTCATGGAAATACAAGCCCTTAAACACTTTATTTTACATTAAAGGAATGCAGTGTGTCACACAGCGCCGCAATGGATTGAACCTGCTCCAGATCTGCATTTGAAGCACAATGTTGTAAACATGTCTACGATCCGGCTACACACCCCAGATCTGACTGATCAGCCTGAACAACAACAGCCCCGCACCTAACTGAATAAACAGCCTGTACAGTAGTCAGCTAGGGTAAATGGTAAATGGTAAATGGACTGGACTTATACAGTGCTTTTTTAACCAGTGGCCAGTGGCCACTCAAAGCGCTTTACAATACTGCCTAACATTCACCCATTCATGCACAAATCCACACACCGACGGCGGAGTCAACCACGCAGGGCGACAGCCAGCTCATCAAGAGCAGTCAGGCTGAGGCGTCTTCCTCAGGGACACCTCGACACACAGCTAGGAAGAGCCGGTGATCGAACTAGCAACCTTCCAGTTACCAGCCAACCAGCTCCACCTCCTGAGCCACATGCCGCCCCATAGGGTAGTAGCTGGGCCCCACCTGGGGCCCTAATGGTGGACTGTACCCGGGTCGGGGACACGTCCCTGTCAAGAACAGAACTTCACCATCTAAGAGTGCGAGACGGCAGGAAGAAGACAGACGGTATCCGTTACCAGCAGATTACACCAGTTGAGATCAATGATGTAGATATTCTCCTGGATTTACAGTCTGTTGGTTAGTGTAATGGCCAAGAACAGTATGGCCTATCTTGCATCCAGCGCAATTGACTTTCTACACTGACGCATGTGTTGTTGCTAGTTTGCAACTGGTGCAGAGCGTTCTTTTACCTCCACCGCCACGCGCCTGTAAATTAGGGAATGATCTTGCGCCCCAAGGTGCAGTTCGGCGAAAAGCGGAGGCGTGTTCTGGCGCAAACGTTCCCTGGTACTATTTTGCAGTTTCAGAAAACAATTGCGCCACAAACCAGGAAATACCTTGTTTAAAGTCAGTGGCACGTTGTTCAGATGCTATTTTAAGGGACATGCATGATGTTGCTTGTGCACCTTACGCATGCACTTTGCTTCTCTCATCTACCTAGCCACACATTCTTGGTGAATTATTTGGGAAAGAACAGCTAATACAGCGGTAATAAGTTATACTTTTAAATCAATGCATCTGCAAACACTGCACAGCAAACACATATTTTCTTGACACAGACATCGTGTACAAGCCCATAACTTTTAGGATTGATGAGTATTTGATCGTGAGAAAACATTGTTTTACCGGGAGTGTTAAAAAGAATGAATGAATGCGGGTGCGTGTGTGTGTGTGTAAAATAATTAAGGAAATCGGGCGCGTGTGTGCGTCCATCTGTTTAAACACACGCAAACTAAACACGTAACGCATAATACAGTCCATGGCAATGTACTGTATATTAACGGAGGTCACATGCATATTAGGAAAAAAAATTGATAACGATAATGCATACAATACTGGTAAGAAACAATGTTTGTTAATATATTGCGTATATCACTAAATAGAACCACAGTTACCGCATATCATATGTGTGTTAAGTTTTCTTTTATTTGAGGACTCAGTGTTTCTGAAGTTGTGGATGAAAACTCTATTCCATGTGTGAATCAGGCCATATTATTTGGCCATAAACTGAGCCATTTCAAGTTTGAAATTCATGTTGTCATGCCCCTGTCTCATCGGAGACTGCGAATGCTCTGTCAAAATATCAACTTGTCTGATTCAAATGCACTCATGGCTCTTAAAGGGGATGGGAGATGGCACTTTCATTGGTATTGGTATATTATTGCACGTTACGCCCAAACCACACCTACGGGTATTTAAGCTACTTCAGACCCACCCTTTTTATATTTGCGCTGGGCGCAAGAGTAATTTATGCGCCAGTAAACTAGCAACATCGCCATAGAACCACCGACAAAGCTACTTGCGCTTGGCGCTTCTCACTTGCGTTTCAGACCGCTAAAATAGAGCACTATCCCTATGTCTTTAAAATGTCATCAGCAAGATTTTATAAAAGCAGATTTAGGAGCCTCTCTCTCTCTCCCTCCCGCCCTCTTTCTCCCCTCCCTCTCTATCTCCTTCTCCTTCCTCCCTATCCCTCCTCTTCCTCTTTCCCTCCATCCCTCACTACCACTGTCTCTGTCCCTCCCTCCCTCCCTCCCCCCTACTCCCTCCCTCCCTGTGCTTTAGTTAAGAGGGAGTGAATGTTATGGCAGCATCCATGATGATGACAAAGTGCGGCCCACGAGTGTCTTAGTGACGCCTGGCTAGGAGGCCCAATGCGTGTTATTGTCTCTGGCCTGCAGCACTCGGGGACAGCAAGCCTCTCATTGGGAGGAGGACCAGGGAGAGACCCCTCACCATCAGGCTGAAGAAGGTTTATCTAACAGAGGTTACAGGGAATAGATTGCGGGCCGATTTCTGGGCAAGTAGTGGGGTTTGATAGTGGAAAGTGGTTTAGATTAACTCAGCATCAGGGTGTTGTGTGGTGATGGTGGTGGTGGTGGTAGAGGTAGGATAGTGATGGGGTTCTGGTGGTGGTGGAGAAGGTAGGCTAGTGTCTTGACGTCTGGGGAATGCTGATTGAGGAGGAGGTAAGGTAGTGATGCCGGTTTCTGGGCGTGGTGGTGGTGTGGAAGTTGGAGGTGATGGTGGTGGCGGGGGTGGAGATGGTGGGGGTGGTGATGGTGGTGGTGGTGGTGATGGTTGTGGAGTTGGGGTGGTGGTGGTGGTGGGGCTGTGCAGACCTTAAAGTCTCTGGTACCCAGGGCTCGGCAGATTAGACACAGCCCTCCTTCATCCCCTTACTGCTACACTCTCAGAGTGCTTTGGAATATTCTCTTTACCTGTTGCTGGGCTGCACCACTATTTGCTCTGCCTTGTATGCAACTGCAATGTGTCGGTGTGTGAGTGTGTGTGTGTGTGAGTGTGTGTATGTGTGTGTGTGTGTGTGTGTGTGTGTGTGTGTGTGTGTGTGTGTGTGTGTGTGTGTGTGTGTGTGTGTGTGTGTGTGTGTGTGTGTGTGTGTGTGTGTGTGTGTGTGTGTGTTCCAGGGTTTGGGATCTGCGTGTGACACAGAATGAGAGAAACTGTGTGTATGATCTTAGCATCTGTGTGTTTTTGTGTCTGCCTGCGTGTGTGGGTGCGTGTGTGTGTGGGGGGGGGGGGGGGTTGTGTGTGTCTTTCTGTGTGTGTTTTGTGTGTCTCTGCATGAATGTGTGTGTGTGTATGTTTTCTGTCTGCTTGCATGTATGTGTCTGTACCTTTTCTGCATGCATGTGTGTGTTTGTGTATGTGTTTCTATGTGTCTACGTTTATGTTTGCAGTCATGTGTGCCAGTGTTGGTGTAAGATCTGCGTACACTGTTGCATCTGATTGTGTGTGTGTGTGTGTGTGTGTGTGTGTGTGTGTGTGTGTGTGTGTGTGTGTGTGTGTGTGTGTGTGTGTGTGTGTGTGTGTGTGTGTGTGTGTGTGTGTGTATGTTTGTGTGCTTAAGTGTGTGTGTGTGTGTGTGTACATGAAAGCATGTGAGCATTAGCACACATCCTCAAAAAGTGTGCATGCATGCATGTGGAAGTGTGAGCATTCATGTGTGTGTGTCCGCGCGAGTGTGCCAACGCAAGTGTGTGCATATGCGTCAATGTGCACGTCTGTGTTGCGTGTGTTTCCGTGTGTGTTGTGTGTGTGCGCCTGTGTGTTTGTGCCTGTGTGTGTGTGCCTGTGTGAACGTGTGTGTGTTTGTCCGTACGTGTGTGTGTGTGTCTGTGTGTCCGTGTGTGTGTGTGTGTGTGTGTGTGTGTGTGTGTGTGTGTGTGTGTGTGTGTGTGTGTGTGTGTGTGTGTGTGTGTGTGTGTGTGTGTGTGTGCCTGTGTGTCCGTGCGTGTGTGTGTGTGTCTGTGTGTCCGTGTGTGTTGCATGTGTACACACAGGCTGTGAATGGGGCTGATTCAAAGAGGGCCTCCCAGGCTCGTCTGTGCGTCACGGGCCAGCCCCACCACAGACTGGAGAGACACCCCCACACCCGCCTCCTTACTACCCCTCACCCCACCCCACTGCCCCGCTCCCTGGAACCAGGACGACCGGCCGGTCCAAAGATGGTTGAATACGTAGTAATGTTACGTATATAATAGATACATGGGATCACATCTTTATGAGCACCTACATTTACATTTAGGGGATTTTGATGACTTTATCTAAAGCAACTTACAACCATTCATTCACACATTCAAACACTGACGGCGGTATCAACAACACAGGGCGACAGCCAGCACGTCAGAAGCAGTCAGGGTGAGGCGTCTTCACTCGAAGTCGCAACCTTCTGGTGACCAGTCAACCCGCACTACCTCCTGAGCTACTGTTGCTCCTATGTGTTCCCACATTCGTCCCACCATTAAGGGGTAGTTTACTCACTATCACGCTAATCCTTGGGGGAGAACATGAGGGGAATATATTTAGCATAAAACACCGGCTTTCACGTTAAGGACAACCTCAGGGTCTGGGTGGTGATGCCTTATAAACGCATGTGGCATACACACTGGTAGACGAAAACACAAGGCTGCCAGGAAGAGGAGGATCAGCTGGTTTGATGGTGCAGCCCACCCAGTCGTCCGGCCCTCCACAGGAAATATGCCAAAACATGCATGGCTGTAAAGGCCGTAGGACTCAGGACGACGCCAAGGACAACAGGAAGTCAACTACGGAGCTGCACAAACAAACAGGCTGGTCCTCGTATGACACAGCCTGGAGCCACCATCAAGATGTTGATGCATGGAGTGTGCACCGCTTGTTCAATCAATCAATCCACCGAACCAATTAACCAATCAGAAAATCAACCAATCACAAGGAGAACTAACTATCAGGGTAACCCAATATCTCCAGCTTTTTGAGAAATGAATCAATAAAATCAATAACGTACCAATCAAATCAACCAATTCACATCATCCCAACAATCAATCTATCCATCAAGCCACCAATCCAGCTTTCATATCCACTCACCGATTAACCAATCAAGTCAACCCCCCCAACCAACCAATTAAATCCACTCGCCATTCAACCAATCAAGATGACCCATTGATCAAGTAAAGCCCCCAATCAGCCAATGAAATCCACCCACCAATCAACCAATCAAGTCCATCCGCCATGCAACCAATCAAATCACCCCAGCAATCAAAAAATCAAAATCAACCAATAACATCCTGACAATCCACCTATGAAATCAGTGACCCCTGCCCTCAGGTCCACCCCACCCGGCCCTCCCAGCGTACCTTGATGTGCTCCTGGAGCTGGGCCTCGTGCTGGCGGGACAGCTGGTCGTGCTGCCGCTGGAACTCTGCGATTAGGATCTGCCTCTGGATCTGCTGCTTCTGCTTCAGGGTCAGCAGCTCCTGCTGCAGCTGCTGCTCCCGCCCAGGGCTGGAGCCCCCACTCGGGGCCCCGGGGCCCAGGGAGCCCTGCAGGCCCAGGGGGGACATGGGAGAGAGCGGCTGGTGTGGATGGTGTTGGTGGTGGTGGTGCTGTTGGTCCACCCGGAGGTCCATGGGGATGGCGGCCGGAGGGAGACGCAGCGGAAGGGCGGAGTTGATG
>OLKM01001096.1:55000-57500 GCA_900291075.1 Melanogrammus aeglefinus
ATATTTTGTCCCTCATTTACTACTTTTGAGCGAGAATGCTAGTAAGGCTAGCACACATCGCATCACTCGTCCAGGCAGGGGGAGCAGAACGCGACCCTGTTCCCACCAAAAGTCACGCAATGAGGACCTGTGGTACACTCCAGACGATGTTTTTGTACAAATAGCCTTGAGCATTAAAATAATTAATTGACTTAAGTACGCATGTTTGTCTTGGGTTTCAGAATTTCACTGCTCCACGTCTCAAATACTTTTCTGAACTTTTCGTTTGGTGCTGGGTTTTTATGAAGGCATTATTGTAGCAAAAGTCTTTAGCACCTGTAACTGCAGAATGTGAATGCGTACACTAAAGTCACAGTAAATTTGCAGTCGTATATATTTATTTTGCATGTGTACTCTAAAGTCACAAATGTGTAACAGTACATTTGTAGTCGTAAATATTATATTCTACCATTGTAAACACAAAATAGGGTCTACGAGTACACAAATCTGTGTTACAGGTGCACAAATCCTTTTGCTACAATTTTTGCAGCGCAGTTGGTGCAAAACACATTCGCACACCCGTGTTTCATAATCTGAGAACATGCTCAAAAGGTGTGCATTCGTAAACCCAAATTTGAACTAATACATCAGAAGTTGCACATCTGTGAAACATTTCCTCACAAATAAAATGATAAAGAACGCTATGTTGATTCAGCATTTTAATAAGCGAGCACAAATCCATGTTACAACTGCTCGAATCTGCTCCTGCAAGTCTCAGCTGTGGGTTTTTTGCAGGTAGTTTTGCAACACGTCTAGGTGGTAAATGTGTAGCAAAAGTATTCGTATCCGTAGATGCCAGAACGTCCGTGGGCGGGCAAAATAGTTCCGCCCATAATTTCCTAAACCAATGAAAGGTCGCCGGCAGGGATGCATTTCTCAAATTACAACTGAGAGACCCACTGCGTGTCAGCCATGGACCTATAAAAGATCGCAGCATACTCTGCGCGGGATACGTTCCTTTCTGGAGAAGTGAAGAGGGCGAATGCAATGCAATACTTTGGGGGGAGTTCACTTGAACTAAGTCATTTCATTTAACATAATGTAGGATACCCACCTCCGTTCAGTAGGACGCCCTCTTCACTTCTCAAATTATGGGCGGAACTATTTTGTCCCGCCCACGGACGTTCTGGCATCTACGGATACGAATACTTTTGCTACACATTTACCACCTAGACGTGTTGCAAAACTACCTGCAAAAAACCCCACAGCTGAGACTTGCAGGAGCAGATTCGAGCAGTTGTAACATGGATTTGTGCTCGCTTATTAAAATGCTGAATCAACATAGCGTTCTTTATCATTTTATTTGTGAGGAAATGTTTCACAGATGTGCAACTTCTGATGCATTAGTTCACATTTGGGTTTACGAATGCACACCTTTTGAGCATTTTCTCAGATTATGAAACACGGGTGTGCGAATGTGTTTTGCACCAACTGTGCTGCAAAAATTGTAGCAAAAGGATTTGTGCACCTGTAACACAGATTTGTGTACTCGTAGACCCTATTTTGTGTTTACAATGGTAGAATATAATATTTACGACTACAAATGTACTGTTACACATTTGTGACTTTAGAGTACACATGCAAAATAAATATATACGACTGCAAATTTACTGTGACTTTAGTGTACGCATTCAAATTCTGCAGTTACAGGTGCTAAAGACTTTTGCTACAATAATACCTTCATAGGTTTTGCTGTCTCCTCTAAGTTTCACTGGTGGTTCCCATGAAGAAGGAGTGACTTCCTGTGTCTTTGGACTTCGGTGGATGTTCTAGCAACCAATGATCATCTTTCCGCTTTGCGGCGGCCAGATCAACTAAATTAATAATTTGTTCTCTTGACATAAAAATACCCAAACAACAACATAACCATCAATTGTCTCACTCAATAAAATGTGAACAATGTATTTATATGAAAGTTTAGGACCTCTGATTCAGATTTATGGAGTTTAGTTTTCTTTTCAAATTAAGCTTTCTTTGAAATCTTAACAAATACAGAGGCTTGAGTTTAATATACACGGACACACGGACACACAAACACAAACACACACACACACACACACACACACAGACACCAACACACACACAAGACTCAAACCACAGCAGAACCTTCCTCTAAAGTAACTATCTGCTGTGGAAGCAGGTCTGAGAGACCAACGGCAGCAACAACTTTCAAATTAAAAGAGAAAACCTACGTCGACATGGGGGCACTGAACACGGTCTAGTGCAGGTGTGGGCCGCCTCCTCCTTCCAGGGGGCCTCACCCACATAGAGACAGCAAAAGGACCACAGAGCCATCGTTTATTCAATGTTTCTACGCAATAGGCTACTTACAAATCACCCTGCCCTGCCTAACTAAACCGCCATTAAACCCGATAGGTCTCATGTTTCAAAATGTTCCTGACGGATTAAAATCGCTGTTTGGAAGCATATCCCGCTAGCTCTACAACGTTAATAAGCAGGT
>OLKM01001096.1:62500-85000 GCA_900291075.1 Melanogrammus aeglefinus
ATATCACTCTGGAAGACAGTGTGACTTGTCCTGCAGGAATAAATGCAGGAATAAACCAAAGGAGAGGGGGGAAAAGGACAAGTGGAATGGAGCCCTTCGGTTATTATTTGGGAATTCAGTGGGTGAAAATAAATAAATAAATACCATTTTTCTCAAATAATGGCATGATGGGAAATCCTAACCATGTGTCGAGGTCTCTCTCTCTCTGTCTCTGTCTCTGTCTCTCTCTCTCTGTCTCTGTCTCTCTCTCTCTCTCTCTCTCTCTCTCTCTCTCTCTCTCTCTCTCTCTCTCTCTCTGTGAAGAGAACAAACGATATCCGGTTCCAATGATCAAAACTCATGGAAAATCTAGAAAAAACCAAACAATATACGAAAACATCAGAGAGAAGAGGGAGGCGCCGCCCTACAGGTCCTGACCCAAGAGCCATGCTGGCGGGCGGTCCACCCCGACCACTGAGGAGCAGGCATGTGGACCCACACCTTGTGAGGCTGACTGACAGCTGGCCAACACAAGCCCCTACACGCCCGGACACGCTCCCGCCCTGTGCGGTGACTGGGGCCCTATATATACACACCTCACACAGCAGCTCCGACGCCCCCGGTCCTGCCCCTCAAGGTACCTAATGCTGGGTACCCCATGGTGTTTTTATTTTCACAGGAGGATTGTATTGAGCAAGGCAGGGTTGCTTTAGAGGTTTGTAATGGTCATTAGGGTGTTGGGCTCCCAACAGAAAGGTACTGGGTTTGATCCCCAATGTCCATAGCCCCCTAACCCCCATCTGGTCCTTAACCACCTGTGTCTGTGTTCACTGCAGGTCGCTTTGGACAGAACGTCAAATAAATGTAATTATTATTGTCATTTATGTCATTTTTCTGTGCAAAAAAAACCCCAAAGACCACAGACCAGAGACCAGAGACAAAGACCAGAGACCAGACACCAGAGACCAGAGACCAAAGACCAAAGACCAAAGACCAAAAACCAAAGAGACCAAAGACCAGAGATCAGAGACCAAAGACCAAATACCAAAGACACCAAAGATCAGAGATCAGAGTCCAGAGACCAAAGACCAAATACCAAAGACACCAAAGATCAGGGATCAGAGTCCAGAGACCAAAGACCAAATACCAAAGACAAAGACCAGAGACAAAAGAGACCAAAGACCAGATACCAAAGACGAAAGACGAAAGACACCAAAGACCAAAGATCAGAGACCAGAGACCAAAGACCAGAGACCAAGAGACCAAAAACTAGACAAAAGCATCCATTGTTCTCTACGGTGAATTAGGCCACGCCTTCCCGCCGGCATCCAACCAAAAACCTACCAATCACGGTGAAGGGAGTGGAACCAGCAGCTGCGGTCGGACTCGGCCGGTGTCATGTTAGCGCACGCGGAGGTTGGGGGGCCGGGGCCGTTGCAACAGGCGCGGTCGGCCGCCGCTTGATTTGCATCCCCCCCCCACCCCCGCCTATTGGCGCTTACGAGGTCAAATCAATGGCATCGAATTACATTTGTCTGTGGTTGTAAGGCATCAGCGTGGTTACCGGCCGAAAGACCAACACATGGATGGGATGAACGCCATGCGGCTAGTAAAGATGTCACACACACGCCATATGGAAAACACGTCGGAAAATGAGCCGGGACAATCGGGCAAACACACACAACACATTTGAATCCGAGCCATGCGGGGGGGCGAGTCTGAACGGCTCGCGAGGCTCAGAGTGGATCCCTACTCGGGTGACCGGAGTGTGATCAGGGTCCGAAGTGGACTTTCACATTTACATTTAAATGTAGGGCATTTAGAAAGGGACTTACAATAAGCACATATGTCAGAAGGAGAAACAACAATATATCTGTTGGTACAGTAAGGATGTTCATAGAACCAAGGGCCAAGCACTAACAATCGCTAGGTTAACCCATTCCCCGTATACAAAAAAATAGCTAGGAAAAGATGCTACACATAAGTACTATAACTAAGTATGAAATACAATAAGTGCGTAATTAATTGCCAGGATGTACAACAGACAATAAGTAGGAGGGGTGGGAGGAGGTGGCCATGCAGAGTCCAGGTTCATTTTGTAATGAGGTTGTGTATAAATCTGCTCCGTGGTGGTTGTCCTTCACGTTAACTCCTCTCTATTTAACACCTCGTTGTTCATCTTCCATTTCCAAGATCTCCCTCTCTGCCTCCCCCGCCTCTCCCACATCTGCTCTGTCTCCCTCCCTCTCAGGTCTTCTGCTATCTCTGTCTCTCTCTCTCTTCCCCTGTTTATCAGACTCACTCCCCATGTCAGTTTTGTTAGAGTTAGGGGTCTCTCTCTCTCTCTCTCTCTCTCTCTCTCTCTCTCTCTCTCTCTCTCTCTCTCTCTCTCTCTCTCTCTCTCTCCTCTCTCTCCCCTCTCTCTCTCTCTCTCTCTCTCTCTCTCTCTCTCTCTCTCTCTCTCTCTCGTCTCTCTCTCTCTCTCTCTCTCTCTCTCTCTCTCTCTCTCTCTCTCTCTCTCTCTCTCAGTCACCAATGTCCTGAAGTGCTGCGGAGAGCGAGGTGGCGAGGGCGACGCTAAAACCATTAACCCCTCACTGAATGAAGACACAACCACCTCTTCCTGTTCTCTCGCTATTCATGTTTTCCTTTCATCCCGTCAGGATATAATGGGAACACTTCATGGATGATATTGATTAACCAATGAACAGCAGGTTAATATACCGTTATATGCTGTTTAAGAAACGGCTGATTTGGAAGTATTTAGTTAAACACAATGTCAAAGAAACTCCTTTATTCAATGATTTCCCCTAATTTTGAAAGACACCCGACCACAGAGATGGAACCGTGCTTGTGTTATGTTTGGTAGATACATTGCGTGAAAATGAGTGATAAAAGACAAAGTGAGGAGAGCCTATCATATTCCAGAAGGGGCAGTGAGCAGTGGTAGTGAGCAGTGGCAGTGAGCAGAACAGTACAGTACAGTACAATACAGTACAGTACAGTACAGTACAATGCAGTACAGTACAGTGCAGTGCAGTACAATACAGTACGGTGCACTGAGCAGTGCAGTGCAGTACAGTACAGTACAGTAGAGCAGTGAGCAGTGCAGTACAGTACAGTACAGTACAGTACAGAGAGCAGTGCAGTACAGTGCAGTACAATGCAGTGCTGCAGTTAAATTCATAAGCCCAGGGGACACTCACTCAGCCAATATCCGATTGATTTACAATACGCCAATATCGGACTGATGTATCGGATTTCCAAAACATCGGATTAGCCTAGGCTGGACCTCGCAAATTTGACCTCGCAAGGCATTTCCGATAAATCCTTACAGCTACAAAATTCAATGTCATGGCGCTCAACTTGATGTCGCTAGTTCTGATTTGTATTGTTCTTAGCACCTTTTGGACAGGAGATACCGTTTCGAGACTAACCCCATCAAGGACACAGAGTGCAGGTGAGTTATAGGATTCCAGCAGAAACAGTGAACGCTACCGTTGGTTATCAAGAGAGTGTACGTTTTAACCTCTGGATACGAACGAAAAGGGAAACTCTCTCTCTCTTATGCTCGCAGGACGCAGCCCAGCACAACACAGAATAAGAGACACACGGATCCTCAACAGACACACACACACACACACACACACACACATACACACACACACACACACACACACACACACACACACACACACACACACACACACACACACACACACACACACTGCAGGAAAAAAAAATACACCCCAAAACACACACATAATCACAAATGCACACACAAACACACACATTTGCTGAAACACACTACTCACACACTTACTTGCACCAACACACACTTGCAGAAACCCATGCACACACATCCTTGCACCAATGCACACACTTGCCCCGGGCCCTCACACACTCGCAAAAAATGCATGCTCACACACACTTGCCCCGTGCCCTCGCACACACTTGCACAAGTGCATGATCACAAACACTTGCACCAACACATACATTTGCAGAAACGCATGCATACACATACTTTCACAAATGCACCTACTTACAGTAAAGAATGCGCACACTTGCACTAGCCTACATGTATGCAAAAACATGTTAATTTTCACACACACAAACACACACACACACACACACACACACACACACACACACACACACACACACACACACACACACACACACACACACACACACACACACACACACACACACTGAAACAAACTAACAACATTCGAACTTGCATCAATCAACACACAACCCTCCCCCCGGCCTGGCCCCCCGGCCCCCGGCCCCCGGCCCCCCGGCCTCCCGGTCCCAGGTCCTACCTGTAGGGATGTGGTTGAGTGCGGAGGTCTTCAGGGCGTCCAGAGGCTGATGCTCCGTGGCCATGAGGCCCTCTGTAGGGGACAGGGAGGGAGGGGGGGGGGACACTCTGTTTCAAATATAGTCCGCAACATCAACACACCTTCCTCAGACCGTCCTCAGACCCTCCGACTCCGCCCCCCCCCCCCCCCCCCCCCCACCCACCCAGTACAGATGTCTAATGAGTCCGGACCCTCACAGACTGAAGATCGTACCGCAGACACACAAGTGTGTGTGTGTTGTGTGTGTGTGTGTGTGTGTGTGTGTGCGTGTGCGTGTGCGTGTGCGTGTGCGTGTGCGTGTGCGTGTGTGTGTGTGTGTGCGGAGAACAAGGGTTGCGTTTTTGTGTGTGTCTGTGTTCATGAAAGTGTGTTTGTTTCTGTGTGTACCCTCGCATGCGTGCCTGTGTGTGTGCATGTGTGTGTGTCCGTGTGTGTTTGGTGTGTGAAGGGGTTAAGTCTGAGTGTGTGTGTTTTTGAGGAGAGGGCGATACAAGGGATGCAGCTCAGCATAGCAAATGTGGCGGCAGCAGCAGGAGGAGAGAGATGGGGGGAGAGAGAGGGGGAGAGAGAGAGAGGGGAAGAGAGAGGGAGTGGAGGTAAAAATAGATTTTTTGCATAGCAGTATATACACACACATACACACACACACATGCGCTAATTTCTCCGTTTCTATTTCTGTGTTTGTGTGTTTAAGTGTGTGTATGCTTGTGTTATTATGTGTTTGAGTGTGTGTGTGTGTGTGTGTGTGTGTGTGTGTGTGTGTGTGTGTGTGTGTGTGTGTGTGTGTGTGTGTGTGTGTGTGTGTGTGTGTGTGTGTGTGTGTGTGTGTGCGCGTGTGTGTGCGTGTGTGATGTGTGTGTGTGTGTGTGTGTGTGTGTGTGTGTGTGTGTGTTTGAGTGTGTGCGCGTGTGTGTGCTTGTAATTATAGTGCCAACATGAAAAGGCTTTTGAAGGTGCCGAGCTCAGGCAAGACGGGTCTATAAAAAGCAGAGGGAGGAGGAGGAGAGTGAGGAGGAGGAGGAGGAGGAGGAGGAGAGGGAGGTGGAGGAGAGGGAGGAGGAGCAGTGGGAGGAGAAGGGGAGAGGGAGGAGGAGGGGAAGGAGAAGGAGGAGAGTGAGGAGGTGGAGGAGAGCGAGGAGGAGGAGAGGGAGGAGGAGGAGGGGGAGAGGGAGGAGGAGAGGGAGAGATGAAGGAGGGAGGGGGAAGGAGGTGTTGTGTGTGCGCGCACACCCACACACAAACAAGGGTTGTCATAGAAACGTCGGCATGCTTCCCAAGCATCCCATCTGAAAGCTGTGCATTACTCAAAGAGTGGAATACAATTATGAATCGACTCTTCAACAGGCACACAAACACACACACAGACACACACACACACACTCACACACACACACACACACTCACTAACAACACCCACACCCACATATGCACACGCACCCACACAATCACACAAACACACGGCAATGAAGAGAGAGAAGAGGGAGAAAGGTAAAGAGAGCGAGAGAGAGAGAGAGACAAAAGAGTGAGAGATGGAGAGGGAAAGACAGAGAGAGAAAGGATGGAGAGAGGGGAAATAGGGTGATCGAGATAGATGGTGAGAGAGAGACGAGAGAGCGAGGGTGAGGAAAAGAGAGAGGGGAGAGGCGGAGATGGAGGAGAGCACAAGGCTATTTTCTGCGATGGGGGGGGGGGGGGGGGGGGGGGGTCCATCCCTGCAGGAGCTGATATCTCACGAAAGTCTATTCTTGGAGCCCTCTCAAGAGCACACGCCAGAGACACACACACATGCTGTGCATTACTCAAAGAGTGGAACACAATTATGAATCGACTCTTCAACAGGCACACAAATACACACACACCCACACACTACCACTCCGCAAGCAAATATAAACACACGCACACTCAACTGCAAACTCACATAAACACACATACCTTCAAAAACACACACGCCTGCAAAATCACACAAAAAGCGCTTTGTAAATAAAAAAATAATTACGACATGCATACACCTGCACTCAAACACAAACACACACACACACACACACACACACACACACACACACACACACACACACACACACAAAGACACAAACTTGCAAACACACACACATGATACGCACAGATACACACAAAAACACACACAATTGCAAACACACAGATACACACACGCATATGCTTTGTTGTGCACACAGACTTTTTTGGGAGAATTTCACACCCATGGAGAACACACGTGTCATAGTGTGTGTGTGTGTGTGTGAGCGTACATGTATGTACGCATGTGTATGGGTGTGTTCATGTGTGCATGTCAGTGTGTGTATGTGTGGATGTACATGTGAGTGCGTGCTTGAGTGTGATAGGTGGATAGGTGGGCTGGAGGTAAACAAGTCTTGCTGCATCCGGCACCAGGCCCTATCAGTCAGACACTCACAGTCACCTGTGTTACCTGCACAACAAAAGAGTGAGGTCGCCGCCGCCCGGTGTCCAATCAGGAGGCTCGTCTCACTGCCGGCGCTCTATAGAGCTTGTAAGCTCTCCCCTCCCGGTAGGCCCCTCATGGGACCTCTGGGCAAGGAAAATTTGAATGGGAGTCAATGGAAAGAAATTTATTATTTTCTGATCCCAGTCATTAAGTGCCTTGGATTACACATGTGTTTTCTGTGGGTCCAAATAATATTTTGGTTGACCATTTATCGTGCAATTGTTCTGTTAAAGGCTGTAGAGAAAACAGGATGAGAAAGACTACACGTCTCGTACGTGATGTCACGCTCCCTGCGACTGGCGTGCACAAAAACCGTCAATCTCCCCATAGGCATAACTGAAAATTCCCCGACTTATAATGTTTTTTTCTCCACTTTCGATGCTGTTATCCTCCCCTTGGTGACGTATATCATTCGCGTCGAGAGCAACGAGGGGTTGTAGTTTTTTTTCTTTGCTTGAAAAATTATAATTTAAATCCACAAACAACATATGTGTAATCCATGGCATATAAAGACTGGGACCAGAAAATAATTACTTTCACTCCTTTGAAAGCCATTCTAATTTTACTAGCCCAGAGGTCCCATGGGGGTCTCCCTGAAGAGGCGGACTTATGAGCTCTATTCCTGTCTCTCTTGTCTTTCTATTTGTGGCTGCGCCTCGTCCCCCCGGGGGGGTCGTTTTCATCCAGCGTTGATCCAGGCGTGAGGCGTGTTTACTACATGTCTTGTTCAGCACACATGCACGTAGATGCACGTATACACATACGCATACCCATACACACGTACATGCACACACATACACACAGTGCTCTTTGCGGGGCTCTTATGAATTATTGCTGCTGTTTTTGTGTAAGGCACGCTGAAACGTGCGGGCGGAGGGAATCCCGTCTGTAGCCCCCCGTGGTGTTACTCTAGATGCTCCTTCCTCTCCAGTTCCCCAGTCCAGTGCACCGCCGGCCACTCCAGGGTCAACATTTGCAATGGAAATCAGCAAGTGTGTGGCCATGTGTGTGTTATAATAATAACAATAATGAGCCAGGTGTAGGCTTACCTGGATCAGTGTGTGTGGTGGCGCTACGCCTGGGTTAAATTAAAAGCCATTGCGGAGAAGGAGGCCGCTTGTGGGTTTTTTTAAACATGGTGTGTGTGTGTGTGTGTGTGTGTGTGTGTGTGTGTGTGTGTGTGTGTGTGTGTGTGTGTGTGTGTGTGTGTGTGTGTGTGTGTGTGTGTGTGTGTGTGTGTGTGTGTGTGTGTGTGTGTGTAAAGAGACTTTCATTACTGAACACACCTAATACCTGAGCCTGGTACACAGGACACACAGGTATGTGTTTGTGTGTGTCTGTGTGTGTGTGTGTGTGTGTGTGTGTGTGTGTGTGTGTGTGTGTGTGTGTGTGTGTGTGTGTGTGTGTGTGTGTGTGTGTGTGTGTGTGTGTGTGTGTGTGTGTGTGTGTGTCTGAGAGACACAGCCACACACTCACTCACTCTCTATCACTCTGACAGTGAGAGTGAGTGAAAGCAGGAGAGTGTGAGAGAGAGGGAACATGCAAATGAAGAGACTTAACATAAGGAATGGATTGAGTAAAGGCAAGCAAGAGATTGATGGAAATGCAGCAGGGCAAAGCTGCTAGGCAAAATACTGCACACCACACACACACACATACACACCCACACAACCCAGAGAGGTGGCACATCACCCCACACACACGGGACACAGAAAAAAGCGAAGGAGAGCTGCCTACTCACACATTCATAAAGGGAGTGCCCCACACACACACTGCACTATCCAAAGTGTTGAAATATCATGTATGATAACAGTGTTATCATACAAAACATATCCCCTTTAACATTACCCTTTAAGGTGAGGGGCGGGGCATGTGTGGAGCCTGCCTGGTTCCGACCATGACACAGCAGTATGCCGCAGAAATCCCACTGCTTACTTTAGGTGAATGTGCATCCAAGATGGCGGACCAGACTTCGGACCCATCCATAAGGATGAGTCTGAAATATTGTAACCACAACACAAAATATCCTATTCTCACGGTTCCGCGCTAGTCGCCTGATAGAAATGTCAGCCGTGCTCGCTGGGAAGTCCTTTTCCGCTTTGCCTTGGCAGCACAGCCTTATGCTACCGGAGGGGGATCAAGCTGGGGGCTCAAGCTGGATATTACACGAGACGTTGTAACCAAGGCGCCGGCAATGTGTTTAATGTCTGGTCCAGTCACGATTGCGTTGGTACATGGCTCCTTCAGGTAAGGTCTAGATATGTTGTTGCAGTGAGGAACAGGCTCTTAGAGACGCACACAGAGAAGGATAAAGAGATGAAGAGACAGAGAGAGAGAGAGAGAGAGAGAGAGAGAGAGAGAGAGAGAGAGAGAGAGAGAGAGAGAGAGAGAGAGAGAGAGAGAGAGAGAGAGAGAGAGAGAGAGAGAGAGAGAGAGAGAGAGAGAGAGAGAGAGATGAGGCACAGGTGCAGACAGGTGACCCCTTCCTCTGTACGACGTGTATGAAAAGCAGTAGAACAAGAACACTAATACAGAAAAGAACAGCTTGCCCTCGTAAAATAAAAACCGCTCTAGCCGTGAAATATTTTACCCCCGACAGAAGGACTGCTTATAGTGTGTCTGTGTGAGAGAGGGAGTATTCAAAGTTAGTTTGCTTAATTTTTTCTTTATCTTACAAATGTTCCTCGTAGTCTCGCTAAATGATTAAAATAAGACGGCACCTTATTAATCCACAATGGTCAAATTTGTGTCACATCATGCAGAAAGTACTAGACGGTAATAACTATTTTGTAGAAGAGATACTTCACCTAGACTAGAGTGCATAGCCATCCCCTCCCACTCCTACTACTTGTATGTGTTACGTCCTGGCACTTAATGTATGGACTTATTGTATGTTGTACGTCCTGGCACTTAATGTATGCACTTAAGGTAAATAATACTTAGTTATAGTGGCTAAAAATATCATCTTTTCCGAGTATCTTTTTGTAAATGAAAATCACGATTTCGATTTTATCACGATCTTAAATTGAAAAAAGAAAAACAGACAACATAGGCCAAAGAACCTTTCTCAACAGGTTTTATTTTAAATAGTCGCAGTTTTGCCTGCATGTGCAAATAAGGTTAAGTTTAAAGTAAACAACAACAACATTCTTATAAAGTGCACTCTTGGAACAGTAGTAACAGAAGGTTAAATATCAATCAAAGACATTACTGACAGTCATTTAAACAGGATTTAAATATCAAATTAGAAAATAAAAATATCAAAAAGCTTATTGAAAAGTAAAACAAAAATGATCAAACTGCAATGTGTAAACCTGAATATTAAAGATCCTGCAGTTTTAGAACATACTGCTGTAACATATCTTCTTAAGAGTTTTTATCTCCTTCTAAAAAGGAGACATCATGACAGGTTCCTATCACAGATTTTTAGCCAGGAAAACCATTTTGTCAACTTTATCTGGCTTGAGAGTAGCCCTTTGGCAAGTTACTATGTTGCCACCTGTGCTGAAGACTCGTTCTGAGGGAGCACTTGTTGCTGGAATGCACAGATACTTTTGAGCTAGTTGGCTAACTCGTGGAAAGTTTCCCTCATGGCGTTTCCACCATTCGAGAGGATCCGTCTCACTGTCTGCATTTGGTGTGGAAAGATAAGCCTTCATTTCCCCATCTATTGCCTCTCTTAGAGATGGGAGGGAAGCTGATGTGCCAGCTGCAGAGAATAACAGCAACCGTGCGATGTTTCTTAAAAAATCGCTGAATGGCTAATGTCCTCTTCATCCTCTCACTATCTGCTTGCCTCATTTGGTGGAATAGCTTGTTCTGCTGCCTCAGGAACTCTGTGATGTGGACGGAAGCGTGTTGCTGTGCTTGTACAAACGTTCAACATGGACTCCAGCTGCTCAGTACACAGCTCTGGCTTTGTACTTCCTCTTTCTTGTCACTGTCAATGTAACTGGGTTTTGAACCTCGGATCCCAGAAGCGAAGCCATGTCCAGCAGGGCTATCAGTGCTGGGATCCTGGTTATCTTTTCAGTGAGGTAGTTGAGAATAGTTAGTCTTGATTGTGCTTGTCAGCTCACTGTCATCATCACTGAGTTTAAGGAGGTCAACCTTCAGCAGGTGCAGGACTGGCTTGACATATGAGACGCTCACATAGTCCTCCCCTGAAAGTGCATCAGTAAAATCTCTCAGTCAGTGGACCAAGGGCCTTCTTAACACACTCCATTACATCAAGATCTTGCCATAGTTGGAACCAAGTGCCCTTGTCTTCTGGTCGGCCTTCAGGGACTTGTGAAATGGCCTTTTCTTGGTCCAACACTCTTCTCTAATCATGGCAAGTCTGGAACCGCCCCATCTAGTTGGCGACTCTGTTATGAG
The DNA here is from genome assembly GCA_900291075.1 of Melanogrammus aeglefinus. Lineage (NCBI taxonomy): Eukaryota > Metazoa > Chordata > Actinopteri > Gadiformes > Gadidae > Melanogrammus > Melanogrammus aeglefinus. The sequence continues at coordinate 73,700 of OLKM01001096.1, forward strand.
CTTTTTTTGAGGTAGTTTAAGTTCTGTTTGTGCTTGACTCAAATCCCTTTTCTTCTTCCAGCTGAAGGAGAATGCACTCACCACTTTCTTGCAGACTGATGTCATGCGAACAACTCGAGGATCTTTGGCACTTTTTTCTAAAAGAAGAAGAGCAAGACATAGTATTAACCAGATGTAATGATACAATTAGGCTAAACAAAATCAGCAAAAAGTACATTTTAATCTGTGATGTTAATTTATTGTTAATATTATATGTTTATATTTCAGCAAAAGTGATTATTCTAATGCTATATTTGTTCATAAGTTAATAAATAAAAACATTTCAATAAAACGTTTTTTTTTATCATAGACTAATGTAATAAATTACTTTGTTCTGTGTCCCTAATTTATTCTTAAATTATGCAGCAAATCATCATTAATAAGGTGCTTGTTTTAACCTATTGCTTTTTCTTTTTTTAATCTGGTCCAGATTTGTTAAGCATCAAGCCCCATCTTTGCATTTTTTATTTGAAGTTCACTCACCAATTGCGAGGTGCAGTCTATGCCCAAAGCAGGGCAGACGAGTCCAGTTGTTTAGCTCCAGGGCCTTCACCATGTTAGTCCCACTGTCCGTGGTCATGCAGGTCATCTGATTCTCTTTGAGTCCCCAGCATTGAAGAGCGTCTCTCAGCCCATGCGCTATGAGCTCCCCTGTGTGATCCTCTGGGAAGTATGTTGTTTGCAGAGTCGCACTGCAGAGCTTCCAGTCATCAATATAATGAATGGTCAGGCTCAAATAAGGCTCTGAAGTGCGGCTAGACCACAGATCACTCGTTGTTGAGAAAAACTGGACCTTCTGAACCTTACGTTCAATCTTGTCTCGGCATTCACAGTAAAGACGTGGCATGGCGGTGTTGGAAAAATACTTTCTGCTGGGCAGCTCGTACCGCGGGTCCGCTACTTTGAGCAGGCATTTGAACCCCTCATTTTCCACCGTCTTGAACGGTACCAATATCTTTGGCCAGATAAAACGCAACAGCGTCAGTTACCTCTTTCCACCGCTTGCTCTTCTTTTCGTACGGGGTGCCCTTATGAAATGCCTGTAACAGTGTGGTTTGTTTCGGTCTTGCCGCTGGCTGCGATGCCGCCGCCGGGCCCCTCGCTGCTTGGCTCTCTGCATATTGTTTTGCGTGTTTTCTTTTGAGGTGATTAAACAAGTTCGTCGTGTTGCCACCCGACGTCCGAACTGTTTCAGTGCAAATTTTGCAAATGACATTTGCTTGTGCTGTATCCGTTGCGAAAAAGCCAAACCAATTCCATATGATCGAAGTGGAATTTTTTTTAGGGACCAACTCCTCTTGGCTTTCAGCCATCGCTCTCCATGCGGCTACTGCTACACACAAACAAGGGGGCGGGTCAGAGAGCGCGGCACTGCCCGTAATTCGCTATGAATGTTCGCTATGAATGGTCAGTCAGGTTGACAACGTAATACGTCGGGTGCGTGCGTCGGTGCATCAGCATAGAACTACAATTTATAGAATGTGCCTTAAAGACGATCCTACGATCTCTGCACTTTGACAGATCGTCTTGACGTTCTAATCCTTCACGATTTAATATCGTCATATCGCCCACCCCTAACTTAAGGTAAATAATACTTAGTTATAGTACTTAGTTGTGTGTAGCATCTTTTCCTAGCTATCTTTTTGTATACGGGGAATGGGTTAACCTAGCGATTGATAATGCTTGGCACTTGGTTCTATGAATATCCTTACGATCCGACAGCAAAATATTGTTTCTCCTTCTTCGGACAAATGTTCTTATTGTAAGTCACTTGGGTTAAAGCGTCTGCTAAATGCCCGAGATGTAAATGTAAATGTAGATACTTAATAAAGAAGATCCAAACCATTGCTTTATTTTTATTATCTCCTCATTTCATGAACATGTCCCTCCCCAGTGAAAGGTCTAAACCCCCCCCAGACATCTCCATGTTACCAAACTCCCATTTTTTTCCTGCTCCCACAGACATCCCTATAAAACCAAAAGCCAACCGACGTGCTACACCACGGGGAGGGAGCTTCCATCAGAGCCTGATCGGCTCCATAGCACACTACCGCAACAACAAGGGCTCTGCCTTTCAAAAGGGGGGGGGGGCGTCGATGCAGAGCCTAATCGCCGGTGACAGCGTGCTGGCAGAACATATCGTCACCGTGTACCGGAGCCCCGTGTAGCCCCCTCCCTCACCCCCCAAACCCCAGACCGGGCCAAGAAGACCCCAGACAGAACGTCCAGGTCTGGCTCCCTGGTTCCCGTCTGCAGAAGCCACTCTCTGGCGGGCCACAGAGCCCGTCCCCCTGATCCTGGGACCAATTAATAGCACAACGTACAGCTGGCTCTTGGCTGGAGCACACACACACAAAAATCCTCCTGAGGGGGGACGACGACAATGGAGACGATGTCCAGACTGAGGACACAGGCCATCACAGAGCGGGGCTTATTGGGGTCTGCTGAGACATGCACGTGAAGTCTGTACCGTCAGCGAGGGATGGAGTGAGAGAGGGAGCGAGAGAGAGAGCGAGAGAGAGAGCGGAGATTGGGCAAACGTGGGAATGTCCCATAAACCAGAATCCCATTAAATCGCCATTAAATGGCGGCATTGGTCTGCTGAGAACATGCACGTGAAGTCTTCTACCGTCAGCGAGGGATGGAGAGATGAGAGAGGGAGCGAGAGAGAGAGCGAGAGAGAGAGCGGAGATTGGGCAAACTCAGGGAATGTCCCATAAACCAGAATCCCATTAAATCGCCATTAAAATGGCGGCAAAAATAATCAAAGTCCCCCGCAACCCCCCCCCCCCCCCGCACCCCCCCCGAAATAGAATTGAGTTTGAATAAAGAACACAACAGCAGAAGATGATGCGGTCAGAACTTGGACTGTGCCAGTACAAACGGCGCCAGGGTATTAAAATAAAACTGTGTGTCACCACTAGTGCGGGGGGGGGGGGGGGGGGGGGAGCGGGGCACGGGCTTCCGAAATGCCGAGGAGGATGCGACACGAGGAATAATGAAGCAGTCTCAGATACGTGCACTCTGCGCACCTCGCGCCAGACCAGGCCTTTTGTGTGCACACATGTGTGCACGTGCGTCTATAAATATACCCGGGTTCAGTCGGGCATTTTGGGTGCTTTATTGCACCCAAGCGGGATTTTAACCCTTTCTTTGCCGGTTTGCCAGCAGTGCATGATGTCACCTACAATGGGATTACGGGACTAGTACACATAATTAAAGAATTAAAACAGACCTTGATTGTGGCTTTCAAGGGAGGAAGGGGGGGAGACAAGGGGGAGAGGAGAGGTGGGGTTGTGGGACAGAGGATCACATCCCAACCGAAGCATGATGGAGTGGAGCCACGGCCGCCATATTGGTTTGATCTGCTCAGCAAACCTCCAGGAACGCTGCGGCTTGTAGTTCAACGGCTTGTCCTCGGTTTTGGCCGCACCATCTCCACCCCCCCCCCCCCTCCACACTTCACCACCTCCACCACAGCTTCTCCAGCGCTCACCACCACCACCCTTAATTTCCTACTCCACCACCACCACCCATCACTACAAGAGTAAGTCATCTCTCCCATTAGCAGCAAGAAATGCATCCAGTTTACGAGCGCAACCTTCTGTTGTGCAATGTCAAAGTGAACAGGGGCCCCCGACACACAAACACATTCGCACACACACACACACACGCAGACTACACCCACACACTTACGTGCGCACGCATGTGTAAACATATACGCACACATACACGAACACACACACGCACACGCACACAAAAACGCACACCCACACACACATGCATGCACACGCACTGGCACACACACGCACGGTTACACGCACACACATGCATACGTACACACACACTCATGTGCACAAATACAGGCACACGCACACAAATATTTTCGCACACACGTGCATGATGTATATAGGATGGGTTTTTTCAGCGATTGTGTCTGGATTTCCGTAAGGAAAAGGGTTTCCATCGGACCACCTCTATGTAGAACCGAGAACCAGAGAAGGGTTGGGGGTTACTAACCGATAAAAAACGAATTACTGTAGGTTATAATGAAAGACATCAGAATCAAATGCTAAACAATGATTTGCCTCTGGTCACCAGAACTCTGTTGTGGACTGTTTCAGATCTGTATTCTTTATGAACCCTGTTTTAAGAAGGTTTTTTCTGGATATCGGATGGGAAATAGTGTCTGGGGCGATTTGCCGCTGTGATGTGGGAACCACACAGAGCAGAATGACAACATCAAGCTGACGAAACCACCCGGACCGCCAGTCAGAGGGAGGTCCAAGTCTGTGTGTGTGTGTGTGTGTGTGCGTGCGTGCGTGCGTGTGTCCTGGTTATCGATCCTGTTTCCGGGCGGCTAGTGTTTCACGCCTGTGCAGTAACACAGTTATTCTACAGCCAAAGGCGTGCACCTATGTGGTTTCTCAACGCATTACAAACATCCAGGTGTAGCGACAACACATTCAGAAACCCAACCCACGGCAACGCCAACACAAAAACACAAACACACAAAGACACAAAGACAGCCGTGCTGACGCCAGCAGACCAAGCGCTCTGCTGACTAAGCATGCAGAATAATTAATAAAAGGAAATAAATGTAGTCTGCACGTGGGAAGGACTTTACCAGTCGATTGAGTACATTGTGTGTTTGTTTGTTTTTATTATCAGAGTGCATCATGGAATTTTTTGCTTGTTTGTGTCTCGCATGAGAAATGCTGTGGCAGTTGCAAACACAACAATGCCTCCAAATAATCACGAATCATTTCATTATTACTTACGAAACAATGATCAAACATCCCTCACTGACAACATAACCAACATGACTAATGTGGAACTGCTCCCAAAATGGAACCCTTCATCTCGCGATGTTGCAGGCCCTGTTATACTGGTGGAGGTGTGGGGTGGGGATAGGGTGGTGGGGTCGAACCCTGCACTTCTGCATCCCAAGCAAGATGAGCAAGATGCCGTATACACCCCCCCCCCCCCCCGGTTGCCTCTGGTTACGATCGGTAACACAGTCGTTTAAAATCGACGTATGGATGGCTTCGTCGTCGTGATACAGGCCTCACCTGTATCCATTTACGTTTACATTTATGGGATTTTGCTGACGCTTCAAAAAAAATCCAAAGCGACTTTCAAGCATTTATTCACACGTTCCCCCAAAATATCTATATTTTAATCAATAAAGATATTGCCGATACTGCTTTAGCTCCCTAAATTTAAAAAAGGAACATTTATTAAACTGTCTATAATCATTCCGGGAAAAAATCTATAAAAAATTATATAATAACAAAATCAAAATAAAATCTGCAGAAAGAATCGGCCGATGCCGATATACGTAAAAAACGCAAATATTAGCCGATAATATCGCCCGGCCGATATGTCGGTCGATCACTAAACATGAATGAAGGAAACTTGAACTGAAGTCAAATTACCATTGAGGGTCCAAAAACACAGTTTGGACCCTAAATTAAGGGCGAAATCCAGCATTTTACCTTTTCCGTCATTTGGTATTCATCGTTAGACCACCATCGTGATGTATCGTTATAGCAGGATTGTCTAACAATATAGCGATTATTGCAGAATCGCTGTATCGCGATACTGTATTGCATATCGTATCGTGAAGTACCCTGTGATTCACACTCCTACCCAGGACCTTCCTCAAAAGAGTCCTCATGATGTCAGGTCTTAACGTCCTCTTCATGACATTTATTTAAAGTACCCATTTGTTAAACCAGAAGTTATTTTTGTATTCACAAATGGTTTCACCGGTGGAACAGTGTGACGAAGGGTTGAACAACTCCCAGATTAACTCAAAACAGCAGTTACAGAACAAAAGTTTCTGAATACTTTATGCAGTGTTTCCCATCGATTTTTTTGTAGCAGTGGTGTGTGAGTCGGTAACCTAGCAACGCTAGGGGGGTCCGGGGGCATGCCCCCCCCCCCCCCCCCCCCGGAAGACAATTTTGAAAAATAACCATTTAAATGGTTACTTCTGGTGAGATTTTCTTGGTAAAAATGTAAGAATTAAGCTTCCAAAATATGTCGTAACAACTAACAGAGTCAAGATATCTGCTGAGAGAAAATGTGCCTTGAAATTATTTACTTTTTTGCAAAAAGAAAAATGTTTGGAGTGGCGCTGACAATCCAGCGCTGACGGTGCGCCGCAGCTGAATGCATATAGGGGAAACACTGCTTTATGAGTTTAATTAAGATTGAATTTGAATTTATATGATTTATAAAATTGCAATCCAAACGAGTCGGGGTCTCGTCTCCCCATCTCTCAGGACACCCGTCCTGAGAGATGAGTACGTCGAGCAGACAGTTGTTGCCATGCCATCTCCCGCGGGCCTCCCGGCCGTTACCATGGCAATGGTATTTATAGTGCACACACTAGGTGTGCAGAGCAAACATGGCCGACGGCGGCCCTGCTCGCCACAGACTGGAGAGGAGGAAGTGGACCTCGTCGGTCGGGGGAGAGCCCTAAACCAATCAGGCTGTGGCCAGTTGGAACCAGACCAGAATGTCAGCGGCGCCTAGCTCGCAGACGCCGCAGAGCCAGATAGCACTTTATTAGCTGTAACTTAAGGGTTTTCGCGAGCTCACCTTGAATTGTTTTCCTTCGTACTTTCTAAGATTATAAACTACCGTTTAAAAGTTTGGGCACACCCAGAGAGATCCATGTCTTCCATTAAAACGTATGAGCTAAACAATGTACCATTAGAACACAGGAATGATGGTTGCTGGAAATAGCTCCATTAAAAATCAGCAGTTCCAGTTAGAATTTTAGGCCCCGTTTACACGAGGACGCTTGCGGGTGAAAACGCCAAAATATTTTATCGGAAGTGCCTTTCGTTTAGACGGTGACGGCGTGCGTTTTTGGGGCATGAAAACGCATAAATCTGAAACCACCCTCCAGAGTGGAAAAGTTGAATACGCTCCACCGTAGCGTTTCTGTCTATACCACCAAGACGCAAAACACTGCTCAGATCTGCTCACGTCGCGTACGCGTTTACGTCACATACATGTGCCAGTACAAGGAAATAAACAAACATGTCCGATTATTTCCATGCGTCGGACCGTCAAGCTGCTCTGACAGCTCTAATAAACTTACAGGAGTCTTTCCATGAAATGTACAGATAGTATTTCTGAACAGAGAAGGATCTGTTATTATGTTTTGGTTTTCGCGACGTAGGTAAGAGAAGAAGTAAAATTATACGCATGCGCTCAGATATGGCGGTGTTGTGTGATAGTGTATCACAGAACCACCTAGCCGCCTGGCATGCATACCCAATCGAATTCCACACACTTTTGCGTCACCGTATGCATGCAGATTTCCTCCCGAAAACGCTTGTTTAAACGCGGAATAAAAAGTGAAGACGCAACGCCACTCTTGCGTCTTCTGTTCAGACCGTCATTGTGTAAACGTAGCCTTATTTCATGTCATTTACCACATTAAAGGTGCCATGACATGCTGCTTTATGGATGCTTTATTGTTATGTAAATATTCTAGAACACACAGGAGTCCTGGAGCTCTATATCTAAATAAAATCATATTATACACAGATATCTATATCATATAATATATATTATCATGGCCAAAAGCTGCGTGAGCCACCAGAAGATATTATGAATCTCAAACGACCACGTCGGGTTCTCCCACGTCTCTGGTTCTTCCACGTCCACATCAATCTGAAGTAGACTGAACCACGACAAGGAGGAGAAAGGGATTGTTGCCCGCGGTTGTCTCCCGCCGGAACCTTGCTGCCGAGGAAGCGGTCATCGCTTAGACACCACTGCCTCCTGCAGCACAGCGGCGGTGGTCCCTTGGCAGCGGGAAGCGGGGCTCAAACGGGAGACATTCGTGACAAACAATCCCTTTCTCCTCCATGTCGTGGTTCATGTACTTCAGGGAGTCAAAGCCAAAGTTCCTTTCCCCCAATTCATTCTCAACCATGGCTGAGATAACCCCCACTACGAGTCTCGTTGTGGAAATACCAGAGACGAGAGTCTGACGTATGATGCTTCATGTCACCAACAGCAGAACGGTTATCCAAATAACAAGGTATACAAGCAAGGTGTACAACACTTGCGCTACAGTCCTGGAGCTCTATATCTAAATAATATTGTATAATACATAGATATCTATATCATATAATACATATGACCACGGCCAAAAGCTGTGTGCGCCTCCAGACGATATTATGAATCATAAACGACTTTGTCGGGTTCTCCGCCACTCTGGTTCTTACACTTCCACATCAATCTGAAGTAGCCTGAACCGGGCGCTGCCTGCTGCCGGCTGCCCGCTGCCGGGCGGTTGTGCTTCGCGGCAGTGGTGCCTCGCGGCAACCGGCGGTAGGCAGCGTGTCGCAGTTCATGTACTTCAGGGAGTCAAAGCCAAAGTTCCTTTCCCCCAATTCCTTCTCAACAATTACTGAGATAACCTCAACTACAGTCTTGTTGTGGAAATACAAGAGACGTCAAAGAACCGACATGTTATGCGCCATAACACCAACAGAAAACACTTGCGTTACAGTGTGTGTAATCACACACATACACATGTGGCGCTCGCACGGTCGTGTCTCATTGGCGGGCCAAATTCTCTGGGTTGGCAAAGCAGAGAAAGGGGAGGAGCTTAGAACCCTTACGACGACATAAGGGGCAACATTCCAAACCAGCGCGCTTGAGCCTCGGTTTTTTCAAAGGCGAGCAGAACACCTAGGGCCCTATCTTGCATCCGGCGCAATTGACTTTTGTGGCAACCCGTCCCTGAAACCTCGGCCTGGGTGGGTCCGAGGAACCGTGGTGATCGGGGTATACCGCCGCCAACCACCAGCCGGCGACAGGGAGCACCCTGTCTTTCCCTCCAATCAGCGAGATGGGGGACACCTGGCGGCAGGGAGGAGGAAGACCCGGAACCGGCTCAAAAGGAACCACGGAGCGGTGGGAGAGGGGGAGCGCCAGCGACGCGGAGACAACCCGAGCCGCCACGGGACTAGAGGCTCTCGGAGACCCTAGAACAGGTAAATGTGTGTTGAACTGCCTTAAATAAATGCCAAGTACGGCTTTAACCGCGTGCGACGTGTGACTCATTCGTGGAACTCGGCCCATTGGGTAGCGGGTTGCCACTTTCTACACTGACGCATGTGTCGTTGCTAGTTTGCAACTGGCGCAGAGCGTTCCTTTCCCTTCACCGCCATGCGCCTGTAAATTAGGGAATGATCTTGCGTCCCAAGGGGCGGTTTGGCAAAAGGAGGAGGCGTGTTCGAAGGTTCCCTGGTGCTACTTTGCAGTTTCAGAAAACAATTGCGCCACAAACCAGAAAATACCTGGTATTGTTCAGATGCTATTTTAAGGGCGCATGCAAAATGTTGCTTGTGCACATCGTGCATACACTTTGCTTCTCTCATCTACCTAGTCACACATTCTTGGTAAATTATTTGGGAAAGAACAGCTGATACAGAGGTTATAAGTTGTACTTTTAAATCAATGCATCTTCGAAAACCGTACACCAAACACATATTTTCTTGACACAGACATCGTGTACAAGCCCATAACTTTTAGAATTGAGTATTTGATCGTGAGAAAAAATAGTTTTACTGCGAGGGCTAGTGTGAGTGTTAAAAAGAATGAATGAATGCGGGTGCGCGTGTGTGTATGTGTAAAACAATTAATGAAAGTGGGCACGCGTTTGTGCGTCCATCTGTTTAAACACACGCAAACTAAACACGTAAAGCATAATACAGTCGATAACGATAATGTATACAATACTGGTAAGAAACGATGTTTGTTAATGCATTGCTTAGATAATTAAATAGAACCACAGTTACCGCATATCAAATGTGTTAAGTTTTCTTTGTCAAAATTTATTTGAGGACAAAACGCTATTCCATGTGTGAATTACGCCATATTATTTGGCCATAAACTGAGCCATTTGAAGTTTGAAATTCATGTGGTCATGCATCTGTCTCATCGGAGACTGCAAACGCGCTGTCAAAATATCAACTCGTCAGAATCAAATGCGCTCACGGCTCTTAAAGGGGATGGGAGATGGCTACTACGGGTAATTAGGCTACTTCAGACCAATCCTTTTTAGATTTGCGCCGGACGCAAGAGTCATTTATGTGCCGGTAAAATAGCAACATTGCCATAGAACCGCCCACAAAGCTACTTGCGCTTGGCGCTTCTCACTTGCGTTTCAGACCGTTAAAATAGGGCCCCTAGTACTTGTTTTATACCAAACGCAAGTTTTAGCCACTGGGGGACCATAGGCAGGCTAGGGGAACTGATAATTATGTAAGAAAACCTCATAAAGTGAGATTTTCATGCCATGGGACCTTTAACAATGTCTAGACTGTAGACTGTAGACAATTGAATGTTTTCTTCATTGAAAAACTGTGCTTTTTGGGTCACCCCGAAGTGACCCCAAACTTTTGAATGGTAGTGTAGTTAACGGTGACACAGAGCTTTGTTAAACGTTGATCGAACAATATAAGACACCACAGGAAGTATGATAGTTATAAACACGCCAGCCCGGGTCAGAATCACAGTACGACAAAAAAACAAATGCAAACACAAAACAACTGACCCCATAAATTCTGGTCTACATCAAAGTTAATTTTTCAAAGTGACTCTTGCAGGAAAACAATAAAGGATCTACCTAAAAGTTAATCTATACCCTTTACACCTCAACCCTCCCAAGAAACGGAAGGACTTCAACACCAGACCCCAACACTGATACCCATATACCTAAACGCAACCACCGGCCACGTCAGCATGTATCAGACCCCACTACCATGTATCGTTCTTCTCTGTGAGGAAAAGTAGCCAGAGCTAATTGCGCTAGTCCAAATCAAACCAGCAAACCTCCTAATGTACTCCAGCCCATACTGTTGACCGTCCTTCAAACACCAGCAGCCTCTCCGTCTAATTGGCTGAGTGGCGGCCGGGCACCAGGTGACCACGATTGTGAGTGTGGTTGGCTGTCGACCTGGTGGTTGACTCCGCCTTCGGTGTGTGAATGCGTGAATGAATGGTTCTAAGTCACTTTGGATAAGCGTCAGCAAAATCCCCTAAATGTAAGTGTTCTTGGTTTGAACCACTGAATGTCCACAGTCTACTTACAGGCATCCTAGGGCAAGATGCCCCCTAACCACTAACTGCTAAAATGCAACAGCTTCATATAAAATAATCTGCTGGTGACAGAGCACTAGACAATATTCAAAGATTGGATAAAGGCAGTGATTTAAGTGAAAC